>PVIC010026385.1:0-24576 GCA_004025085.1 Thryonomys swinderianus | reverse complement strand
GGGCCGGAGGGTTAGCTCAGTGGTTCCGGCGCCTGCCTCGCAAGCGTAAGGACCTGAGTTCGATCCCCGGTTACCACATATAATGCTGGGTGTGGTGGCTCACGCCTGTAATCCCAGCACTCGGGAGGCAGAGACGGGAGGATTGCTGAGTTCGCGGCGGCTTGCCTGGGCACCATAGTGAGCTCAGGGCCAGCCTGAAAAAAAATAGCATTCTTTCTTCCTAATCATATACCTTTGATTTCCTTTTCTTATTTATAGCATTCACTAGGACTTCTAGTTACAATGTTAAAATGAAGAAGAAATGTACTTGTTCCTGTTTCTAGCTTTGAGTATGATCTTATCTAAAGATTTTATGTAGGGATTTCTTTATGAATGCAAGAGAGCTTCGCTGTGCTGGTTTGTTACATGTATTTAATTTCTTTAAGAAGTATATGTCTATTCAGAGTGTTATTTCTTCTAATATAAGTTCTGGAAGATTGTGTCTTCTAGGGATTTGTGTCTTTCTAATTAACTTGTAGGGAAATAAACCAATAAAAATAATATGCAGAGTGTTCTGTATCATATAATCTGAGAGAGTTTGACTATTTCCCTTGAAGTGCCAGAGGTTGAGCAAACATCACCTAAGTGGTAAATTCTCATAGGACTGGGTATTATTTTTTCTTATGTTCACTATTTTGGTCTATCTTTTTTTTTTTTTTTTGTGGTACTGGGGATTGAACTCAGGCCCTTGTGCTTCCAAAGTAGGTGTGGTACCACTTGAGCTAAATCCCCAGCCTCCATATTTTGTTCTATCTTTAATCTGGACCATTTTCCTAGGGTAGGAGAAGATGAAGGTGGTTTATTAGTATGTCAATAGCAAAATACCTTTTAATTAATAGTGAATTATTACTGGCCACAATCAGGATGGGACCTCTGATCCTATAGAGGATGAGTGCATTTTGGGAGGAAAATTGTGTGGACACGTAAAGATATAACAATGAGGTACTAAAAGGTAGTAGGAATATAGAAAAAATATTTAAGAAACATATTAAGGTCTTCTAAATGACTATAGCAGATTAGGATAAAGCTAAGTGTCAGTTACAAATCATTATTAAGAAAGTTAGAAGAACAGAGCTTATTCTTGTTCATTTACCTGCCACAGGTGAATCACAGCAACCCAATGTATTTTAGTTCCCTCCCATTTTATAGTTTTGTGTAAACCCAGTTAATCATGAAGATTTTAACCAGTTGAGCTGGTATTTTATAGAAAAAATACTTATTTTTCTAGCCTGTATTATCTTCTGCAAGGATGAACCCTGACATTTCAAGATGCCAAAGATCATTATGTTCTATGTGTTGACAGAAATAGCATTTTAGTCTGACCCATCCTCATGCCAGGTTGCCTGAGTTAGTGCTCATAATAAAGGGCAATGTTCAGTTGTTGCAAAAGGAGCACAGAGAACTGTTTTCACATGTATTTTCTGAACTGAAATGTCTAAATATATTGGATTTCTCTATTCCCAATCTAGATCATCAAATCAAGGGAATTCCCTTGAGAAGAACCAACTGACAGCTCCATCTCAACACATAACCAAATACCACACAGTTCAATAGAGTAAAAGAAAACTTTATTGATTTTTTTCATAGGTACATGAAAACAAGCTAATAATTTAGCTGGACTTGGCAGTTAATATGGGCAAAGTAATATTGTGGAACTCTTCCTCTTAAAAATATTAAATCAGAACAGTCAAGCAAGAGTACTATAAATAAGCTGAAAAATTTACTATGCTTCATGAAGATTCTGTAAATAGATACATTTTTATGACAGCTCATATTTCTTTATTCCTTTGTTGTATAATAGATATATTCCATAATTAATCTCTGTACCTTACTGTCACAGAATGTTGTAATGAACTTTTCCCATACTTAGACACAGAATCTTTGAACATAAAGATTCATCGTTCTTTCTTTGTAAATTGAGTACATGACATAGTGTCTTATATAAAGTGATAATTAACAACAGATAAATACATGAAAAAAAACAGTGGGTCAAGAATGGGATGCTTTGTGATATGATGCCCAATTTCAATTTTTGGCCAGTAGCACAGAGCATGCAAGCATGAAGTATTCCTTACTAACTGTATGACTTGGGAAGCTGAAGTAATGGTTTCTAGATGTGTAACATGAGATTGATTGTAATGCCTTTGAGGCTTCAATGAGGCAATTCATTCAAAGTTTTCAGAAGATTATGCAATGCATAACAAGTAGTCAACTAATGTTAGAGATTAATATTTATCTCATTAAAATTAAAAATCATGTTATAATTTTACCCTATAAAGGAAAAGAAAGAAATAAGAGAAAGAATGAGTTTTAGAATTAAGTCACCTTTAAATACTAGCTATGGTACTTCTTGGCTGGCACATAAGCATTTCATAAAATAATTGCATATTATAATTAGTTCATATATTTGCTGTTGAGAATTGATAAAATAGTTACAAAGTGCCTGAAAGTGTAGTAGTACAGTATAAATCATTTTCCCTTTAGCTCACTCACTGATTATCTAATTAGTTTTGCAATACAGATATTGTACATCAATCACAAGGAATTCATAAAAGGATTTCATGATCATGGAAAGCAATAAAGCTACATAGATGGAAAGGATAGGATTGAGAGTAAAGACTAAAATTTGACATTGTTATAGGTAAAAAAATCCTTTCTTCATTTATATATGTGGTTTGGTATTTCTGGAAAAGTCTACATGGGTCAGAAAGGCCACTTTTGTGTTACTGTGGTGAACACTTGGGACAGACAGGTTGTATTGAATGACTCTCCTTTATCTTCCAAAGTGACCTCTTTACTGAGGGGTCCAAAACAAGAAATAAAGAATTATTCAGCAGTGACTGATTTCAGTTTTATTACTCAGACCTGCAGAGATCTTCCCAATATGTTGAATGTACAATACTAACCAGCTAAAAGCAAGTAAAATTGTGTCATGCTTTAAAGCTGTCTAGTTATCATTTCATAAAATACTCCTAAATTAATAATTTTTAATTAATTAATGTATGAATCAATTTCCTAGATTAAAACTAAACTGGCCGAGGGTCAGGGTTTAGCTCAGTGGCACCATGCCTACCACAAGGGCCTGAATTTGATCCCCATTACTGCCAAAAAACAGAACAGCACAAAACCAAAAAACTAGACAGGGTGAGTGTATGTTTATGGTGTAGTTCATTTTTTCCCTGATTGGATAAACTGAGGACATGAAGAAAAATAATTTGATCATTACAGATGATGAATTCTTTTTTTTTTTTTTTTTTTTTTTTTTGCTTTTTTTTGGAGACAGGGTATTGCTTTGTAGTTCAGGCTGGCCCTGAGCTCACTATGGTGCCCAGGCAAGCCGCCGCGAACTCAGCAATCCTCCCGTCTATGCCTCCCGAGAGCTGGGATTACAGGCGTGAGCCACCACGCCCAGCATTATATGTGGTTACCGGGGATTGAACTCAGGTCCTTGCGCTTGCAAGGCAGGCGCCGGAACCACTGAGCTAACCCTCCGGCCCAAGATGATGAATTCTTATTTTACTTTTTTGTGAAGACATACTCAAGCTGTGTTGGAATTTGACATGACCATGGTTTTGACAGAATACTTTCATAAATGTGCTGTCTTGACATAGATTTGGGAATATGTTTAATGAAAAAAATCATTCAGATTTATGCAGTTTCTCAGCAAGTATTTTGCCTAAAACTTGATTACTAGAGATGATTATTTCACCTTCTATTAACAATTTATACTGATAATATGATAATGTTTTGTGTTAATAAGGAATTACAGTAAAGATTTTTTTGAAACTGGTAAGACTAAAACATATACAAGAAATCTTCATTCTGTGTGTTTACTAAATAATGGGATGTGAGATTTCAAAGTGAAACCAGAAGCAGTTTGACAACATAATCTGTTCTGATGGCTTTCTGGTTTTTTGTTTGTTTGTTTTTGTTTTTTTAGACAATAGGAAAACTTGCCTAGAAACATTTAAGTTAACTCTTCTGTAAATATTGACTTATGGTGGTAAATCTTGATCTATTTCTAGCCACTTTAAACATAATTCTCCACTTTCACTATATTTACAGTTTATTACAGTGACTCTTATTTGTGCTAATAGTAAGAAAAATCATATATTTGCAAATATATTTGTTAGGTTATATCTGAATGTAGCAAGTTTATTTGTAACTATCTTGCTCATATTTGTAGTGATAATGGGAGCAAATCTGAGCCACAGAAATAAACTAAAGTCCTTTTCTATTCTTATATTAAATCTTCCTAGTGTGATGTTACTGTATATCCCATCAGGAGACACTTAGAGATAAGCAGGTAATTGATGATTAAACTAAGTACTTACATAAGCACATACTGTGAAAGAAAGTAAGAATTTATGTGAACCAAGAAATGAAGCTTTTAAATATGAAAAAGTAGTTATCCATTTGCTTGGATTCTGAAGGCTTCTTAAAAGATCTGTTTAAAGTGCCTTGAAAGATAGCGCTTGAGTCATTTGCATTTTGTATTCCATCTTGCCTTTTGTTTGGTGTTAGGAACTTGTGTTATTGTGAGAGCTTTGGAAGATAAAATAATTTAAATATAAACTGAATGGTTATGTCTCCTTCAACCTTAAAAGTCTCTGTATTTACCAAAAGATAAAAGCAGCATAAGGGTAATGATGCCTAAATAAACCACTTGTGTAGGGAATATAGATCCCAAACTCTCAGCTCAATACCTAATTAATAAGCTCACTGACTATAATGACTTCTAGCAGTGAACTTCACAGCAGTTTAAGGACTAGCAAACTTAATAGTTAATTTTTGCTTGATAGAAAGAAAGCACACATGGCAATGCAGTGAGACATTTTATTTCTCTCTTATTTTTACTGACTTGTTTAGAAAACTGTTGATGTGGATAGTTCTTATCAATAGTAAGTCGAAGTGGTTTGAAAAATATCTTTAATTAGACCAGAACATTTTAGATGGGAACAATATAAACTCTAAACTATTTAAAGTTTAAAGGATGTTAAATCCTTTTAAAATGTTTAATTATGAAGTCTCTAAAATGTAAAGTATACTGTAGAACACCTGTGTCTATAATCCATATTTATCAGATATTACATTACATTTATTTCTAAAACTAAAACACTACAGGTGTATCATCCCTTATGATTTTTCCTTCCCTTTCACTTTTTCTCACAGGATAATTGTACCTATTCTATGGCTGTTATGATTCATCTTGAAGCATGTCTTTACATTTTTAAAAACTTAAATATGAGACCATAAGCAGTACAAATAATTATTCTGGATGCTTTCATAACTTCTGAAAATAATGCAACATATATATCAACATTTAGCAGTAATGCCTTTGCACATTTTGGAATTTATATTATAATGTATGTAGATTAATTTATTCACTTAAATGTATGTATATTTTCTATTGTATAAGAATATTTTTAATTTCTCCATTTCATTACTGGTTATAGTTATGTGATTTTCCATAATCTGAAATGATATTTATGATATGCTACAATGACACATGCATTTTTGACTACTCAAATTTACCTAGAACTGGAATCTGTTTGCAAACGTGCATTTCTGTAACTTCAATGAGTAGATCCACTCACTCCCCAAAATTTTACCAAATCACACTCTCATTTGTCTCATTAAGTCATACAGTAGGTATTATGACTATCTTTGTGTCATGAAAACTGGCAAGTTAAGATTCTTTTTATTTGAGACTTCTAAGTGCAGTATCTATTGTTTCTAAAACAAAATTCCAAAGGCAGAATACAGTATTTAAGACAGTCTTATCTAGCTCCAAGTCATGAGCGCTCGGGAGCGTGGCATCACCATCTGCTCAGTTCTCCTGGGGGCTGCCTCAGGGGCCTCGTGGGCGGTGTCGTGGGAGTGCCTGTAGGTGGAAGTGACCAGCTCATCACACGGGAAGTTGGCGGGCGGAGGCTGTGTAAACTTTTACAAAAACCCCCGTGAGGAGAACTACAAACAACTACCGCTGTGTGAGGCCTTGTAGTCTCTTCTAAGGGCCTCACACCAGGTCCCCTCTTAAGGGTCTGCACCGAAGCAACACTGCCCTCCTCACTGCTTCTTTCTCTCTTTTGGTCACACTTGCTGAGTCTTTCGAAGGGGTTCTTCATCTCTATTTTTCATTATAGCTTTTTAAATTGATTTGTTTTTTTGTAGTTTCTACTCCTTTGCTATAATTATTCATATGATCTTGCATAATGTCTACCCTCCTCATTAGCATCTTTTATATGTCAATCACAGTTATCGTAAATTCCTTCTCGAAGCTTTCCAACATTGTCCTATCTGATTTTTGTTTTGAAAACATCTTAAATTGCAGGAAGGATACCAGGTACAGGAGGCCTGGAAGATCCCAAAATAGTCATGATCAGAAAAGAGTCTCACATGGAATATTTTAGTTAAACTGTCAAAAGTGAAAGACAAAGAGTTATACAAACATCAAGAAAAAAATGTCAAAAAATATTTGAAGGAAACATCGTTAGACTGATAGTAGATTTCTCAGCAGAAACCTTGTAGACCAGGAGGAAATGAAATGGTATATTCCAATTTCTAGAAAAAATAAAAACAAATACCCAAAACAGCAACAACAACAAATGCCGCTAAAAAAACAAACAAAAAAAAAAAAAGAAAGAAAAGCCCAGGGTCAGGAATTCAGCTCAGTGGTTCCAACATCTGCCTGGCAAGCATAAGGTCCTGAGTTCGATTCCTGGTACCACATACCACAATGTCAGGCTTAGTGGTTCACGGCTGTAATATCTAGGCAGAGAAATAAGGTGAGGGAAACATAAAAGCCTGGAGTTGCTGACAATGACCAGGATGGGTTTATCTCTCTCTCTCTCTCTCTCAACACAATGCCATGTAGCCATGTATCTTCCTCTATTCCAATTTTAAGTTTTTGCTTTTCTATTTTCTTTATTTACTGATACATTATATATATACACATCACAATTACACTCCACATTGAGAATTTGTACCAGTATATGAGTATGAGATGCACAGGCAGAAGCAGAAGGATTAATCTTGAGTTCAAGGGTGGCTTGGGTTACATAGTGAGTCCAGGGCCAGACTGAACTAAAAAAAAAAAAAAATCCCAGTAAAGCTTTTTTCCAACAAAGAAGGAAAAGCTTTCTCAGACAAGCAAAATCTGAAAACCAGAGAGATCTTAGTACCATTGAACTAATCTTAAGGGAGATTTACATCAGTAGAGAAATAAAGAAAACTACCAACATGAAAATGTGGCTGAAAAGTAGATACACAAAAGAGAAAGTAAAGAATCAAAACTGTCAATGTGTTTTTGAAGTAGGATTTCATTATCTATCTAAGTTGGTCTTGCACTGACTGTGTCAGCATAGGCTGGACTCATACTTGGGAAGATCCTCTTGATTCAGCCTTTCGAGTACTGATGTTATAAGCACACACCAGTGTGTCCATCCTATGAATCAAATCTTATCAGTGCAGAAACTCATGAGCCAGAAAGAGGAACAACTGACAAATAGAAAACCAAATGGTCTTTAAAATAAACAGAAGAAAATTTGAAAACTGATAGGAGTATTTATCACTATTAACCTTGAATGCAAACAAAAAAATCTCCTATTGGAAGATGTAGATTGTTTGAATAGTTTAAAAATAGCCAACAGTATACTTCTTACATAAAATACATTTCTCCAAGAAAGATACACACAATTGAAAATGAAAAGATGGAAAAGGTGTTACATGCAAACAAAAACCAAATATGAGACAGAGGAGCTATTCTTATATCTGAGAGCAGACATTAAGACAACCCTAAAGTGATTTAAAAGTCACTTCATAATTATCAAAGGAAAATTCAGAAAGCAGACATAACAAGTGTAAATATATGTACACTTGCTGCTGAGGCAACCAGTTTTATAAAGCAAACATTTGACCCACAAGTACAGATATAACTGAATAAAATAATGAGGGACATTAATACCCTACTTCTATCAGTGATCATGTGAACAAAAAAATCAAAAAATTCTCAGAGTTAAACTACATGATAGCACACTGTACCCAATAGACATTTATAAAACATGCCATACAATAACTACATGATACACATTTTCATCAGCACACAGAAAATCTCTGGGGTAAATCATATGTTGGGTGAGAAAATAATCTCAACAAATTAAAAATTGAAATCATATATCTATCTTCTAGAATAAAATGGAGTGAAATGAAACTAGGAATCAGCAGCAAAAGAAAACTTATGTTATCAAAATATATGGATACCTAAACATGCTACTGAATGCACAATAGGTCACTGGTCAAATAAGAGAAATATGAAATATTCATTAAACACATAAAAATAGAACCTCTAGGATATGACAAAAACAGCAGTGTAGTAAGAAGGAAGGTTATAGCAATAAGCACCTATGTAAAAAATAATACATTTAAGCAATCTGACAATTCATCTCAAAGAACCAGAAAACCACAAACCAAACACAATATTCACAGGAAATAACAAAGATCAAAGCAGAAATAAACGAGACTAAATAATATGAAATTGGAATGAAACAAATTTCTTTGAAAAGATGAACAAAACAGAAAACTTTAGCTACATGACAGAGAAAAAAATTTAGTGAGAGGGAGAAAGCTGAAATAAAGTTGGAGATGAAAATAGGTACATTAAAACTGGTATCATAGAAATACACAGAATATTGTATCTGTTCTCTGGTATGAGAAACAAGATGTTAATGAGTTCTAGAATGTATGATGGATGTTGTGAAATAGAAAATATTCAAAGGGAATGTGGTGGAGGAGTGAGTAATAAGGTGTAAAGGAAAAACATGATAGCAATAAAAAAAGGGAAACAAAGTTTATGCATCTAGGAGGTGGTGGGTTGTGGAGTGGGTAGGAGAACAGGAAAAAATGAGAATTAAATTGTGTCATATACTGATACAAATTCCCAATATTAAGTATGATCACGATGTGTATATGCAATGTACCAATAAAGATTAAAATTAATTTAAAAAAAAGAAACACTGGATAGTTAGGAGAGTTCATTTGATGAGGTCAGCATTATTCATATGAAAACAAACCAAGGACTCATGAAAAACAGACCAATATTACTGAAGCATATAGATGCAGAAATTCTCAGCACAATACTAGGAAAGTGACTTCTGCAGCACATCAAAAAATATTCACTATTGATTTTTTTTTTTGAGACAGGGTCTCACTTTGTAGTTCAGGCTGGCTCTGAGCCCACTATGTAGCCTAGGCAAGCTTCAAACTCAACAATCCTCCTGTCTCTGCCTCCCGAGTGCTGGGATGGCAGGCGTGAGCCACCATGCCTGACACTGTGGTATGCGGTATTGATGGCTGGTGGGCGTGAGTCTCCACGCCCAGCATTGTATGTGGTTACTGGGGATCAAGCCCAGGACCTTGCGCTTGCAAGGCAGGCGCCAGAACCACTGTGCTAACCCTCCGGCCCTTCACTATTGATTTTTGAGGGGGATGGGAACAGACACGTGCAGTGGTCTCTGTAGGTTCAGACAGACCAAAGTCCAGGGGTTCTGGTGTGGAGACAGTTCGTCTGAGCAGACAGTGGGTCCCAAACAGAAGAGAGCGGTGCAAAAAGCACTCCAGCAATCTGCAGTGGGGTCTCATCAAGGCTGTAGATGAAGACTAAACTGAACTTGTAGGGGAAAACTTTATGAAGTTAAACAAAGAATCATTACTAGAAAAAGAGCAGCTCTCAGGCAAAAAGCAGTCACAGGACCCCAGAAACCACATGAAGTGCAGTGGCCGTAGTAGAGAGATCTCACTGTGCACTTGGCATTTAGTAGAGATGCTGATGGTCGCACCTTATTAAAAGGCGTAAATTAGAGCAGAGGTTACTTTAGAAAATTTCAAAACCAAAACATGGAGCTACTCTGTAAGTAACTTAAAAAGCGGTCATCTTATAATATTAAAGGGTTCAATTCATTAAAAAGTTATGTTAAGTGTTTGTGTCCTATAAACAGGGGTTCAGATTATATGGAGCAAACTCTGACAGATACAAAGTAGACTAAACAATAAAGAAAGCAAAACAAAAAAAAATTCACTATTATCAAATAGGATATATTTCAGAAATGAAAGGTCCTTCAAAATACATTAATAAATAATAAATCACATTAATAGCATGAAGGGCAAATACAATATGATTATCCAAATAAATGCAGAGAAAAACTTTGAAAAAGTTCAACAGCCTTTTATGATAAAAATCTTGATTAATAAGGCATATAATGAATGTACCTAGAGTTGATAAAAAGTACAGTAATAACCCATAACTAAGGTTGTAATGAATAACAAAAAACTACAAGCATTTCTTGTACTATTTGGAAGAAGAAAAAGGTGTCCACTATTACAAAAAGAAAGCTAGTCTTGGTATGTCTATTTGAGTTTAAATGACTCAAACTTATTATTCTCTATAACACAGTAATGCTCCATTTTATTAAAAATAAAACCACATCTGGGCCAGAGGGTTAGCTCAGTGGTTCCAGCACCTGCCTCGCAAGTGCAAGGTCCTGAGTTCGATCCCGGTAACCACATAGAATGCTGGGCGTGGTGACTCACGCCCACCAGCAATCAACAGCACATACCATAATTCCGGGCGTGGTGGCTCAAGCCTGTCATCCCAGCACTCGGGAGGCAGAGACAGGAGGATTGCTGAGTTTGAGGCTTGCCTGGGCTACATAGTGAGCTCAGAGCCAGCCTGAAATACAAAGCGAGACCCTGTCTCAAAAAAATAAATACATAAATAAATAAAATAAAATAAAACCACATCTTCTTTATCCAGTCTTCAGTTGATGGGCATTTGGGTTCTTTTCAAGATTTAGTGAGTGGTGGTCATGATATGTGTATAAACTGTACAAATAAAGAATTCAATTTTTAAAAAAAGAAAGCCAGTCATAGGAAAAATATTGTACAATTCCATGTATATTAGGCACCTACAGTAGCCAAGTTCACAGAGACAGAAGGTACAACCAGTTACCTTGTACTATGCCAGGCTGGGCAGGGATGAAGAGTAATTTAATGAGTATGCAGTGTTGGTGAAAAATAAAAAGTCTAGAGATGGACAATCATGACAGTTGTCCTATAATGGGTAAGCACTTAATCCTGCTAAGCTTATGATTAAAAATGGTTAAGATGGAAGATGTTGATATTAAAATTATAATTTCGCAAAACATAAATTATCCACAAATTATTCCATAGATTTAATATAATGCCAATCACAATGTGTGTAGGGTGTTCAGGCCAAAAGCAAAGCAAATCATTGAAGCCAGGCAGGAAGACGGGCTGTGCCTCACTCACTCTCTCCTCACGGTGACTCAGTGCCCTTGCTCCAACACCTGAGAGAGGTCTGTTTTGATTCAGTCTTAGTCCCTGATTGGCTGTCTCTGAGGCAGAACCGTCATGAGGGCAGGAACTGGGTGAGGAAAGCTGCTCACATCCCCACAGACAGCCGCATGGAGGGAAGGGAGGAGCAAGGATGGGTAAATATTGTGTATTTTCTTCGATATGAGAAACTGAAGCTATAAATGTTTTCTAGCATGCAGGATTGATATTGTGAAATAGTAAATATTCGAAAGGTAAAGGGGTTTAGGGGCCAATAATGAGGAAAGAAAAAATTGATGGTTAAAAAAAGGAAGCAACGTTTGTGTATATAGGGGTGGAGGGAGGTAGGTAGGGGAGGGGGAAAAATGAGGATTAAGTTGTGTCCTGTACTGGTACAAATTCTCAATGTGGCGTGTAATTGTGATGTGTATACATATAATGTACCAATAAAATGTACCAATAAATTAAAAAAAACAGAAAAGCAAGAAAAGCTTCGGATAGAAGAAGATACATGGTGTTGTGTACAAAAAAAAAAAAGAGAGATAAACCCATCTTGGTCATTGCCAGCAACTCGTGTCCAACCAGGCTTTTATGTTTCCCTCACCTTACTTCTTTGCCTCGATATTACAGCACAATATTAAACAAGAGTACTACCACTGTCATGCTGTTTACTTTTTATATATGCTGTAAACACTCAGTATATGATTTTTAAATTAGATAGGTGGTTGTCTTTTATAGCAATTTAAAGTAATAAATATGGGGTTTTTTCATACTCATTCATTCTCCATATAGTATTCATCATTTCTTTAAGGAAATTGTCTCTCTGTGATACACTTTTTCTACCTAACCAGTTCACATTTTGGGTACATAATTGAGTCTCAGTGAATTCCTTTGGCTTTTGTTTAAAAAAAGCCAAAGGACAGCTCTAATTTCTTCTGAATGAGAAAGTTCTTATTTCTTCCTTAACTGTAAAAATTCTGGGCTGGAGGGTTAGCTCAGTGGTTTCAGCGCCTGCCTCGCAAGCACAAGGCTCTGAGTTTGATCCCATTAACTACATACAATGCTGGGCATGGTGACTCACGCCCACCAGCCATCAATACCACATACCACAGTGCCGGGTGTGGTGGCTCATGCCTGTAATCCCAGCACTCGGGAGGCAGAGACAGGAGGATCGCTGAGTTCCAGGCTTGTTTGGGCTACATAGTGAGCTCAGGGCCAGCCTGAACTGCAAAGCAAGACCCTGTCTCAAAAAAAAAAAAAAAATTCTATTCACTGGATGTACAATTCTAGTATGGCAAGGACTTTCAGTATTTTTTTAAAATTTTAATTGACATGAAATAATTATAGCCTTTTATGAGGTACAATGTGATATAGATGGTGTGTACTGATTAAAATCAGGAAGTTACAGTTTTCATCTCTTTATAATTTCTTTCTGTTTGAAGCTTCAAGCTGCTGTGTGCTTCCTCACAGAATATGCAGCAGTTTATTATCAAGTACAATTAACTCCTTTCCTATGGAACACTGGGACTTATTCCTTCTATCTTGATGTGCTTTGGTGCCTGTTATTCAAACAAAGAAGGATAGAGGTCAAGTTTCAATCTTCCACCTAAGTGTCACGGAAAAACCAGGGTCTTCACTGGCCCTTCACTTCGGTGGTCACCCTCCACACTGTAATGTGTCCCTCACCCCTGCTAACGTCTGACTACCCGCCTAACATGGATATCCATTTCGCCAACTAACATTCATTGGAGAGACTTTTCTTTCTCCCACATACATTTTTGGTAATTTTCACCACAACCACTTGTCTGTACATGTGTCGATTTATTTTGGGATCTATGTTCTGTTGCACTGATCAGTGCACTTTATGCCAGTATCATACTTTTTTGGTTACCATAGGTCTGTATGTATATTTTTTAAATCAGCAAAGATGGCACCATCTTTGTTCTAATTTTGTTCAAGATTGTGTGGCTTTTTAATATCTTCTGTGCTTCCACATGAATCTTAGGATTTTTTCCTTAGTCTTGTGAAGAGTATCATTGGTATTCTGATAGGGATTATATTGATTCTATAAATCACTTGGGGTAATATGGATATTTTACTGTATTATTTCAATCCATGAATATGTAAAGTCTTTTGAGGTTTATGTCTTACTCCATTTCATTTATCATTGTTTTATAATTTCTAATCCAAGATCTTTTACTCTCAGAATTATTCCTAGGAATTTAGAAGCTTTATAGCTACAGTAAAGAGAATTGCTTTTATCATTTCTTCTTCAGCAGGTTAGTTACTGGTCTGTAGAAAATGTTATTGATTTTTATATTGATTTTACACCCTGCAACATTATGAATTTATCAGTTCTAAAAGGTTCCTACTACTTTGGTGGAGTGTTTAGGTTTTTCTATATATATAAAATCTAAGTAAAGAAGGGGAAGCAAAAATTTAATGATTAAAGAAAAAGGAAACAAAGCTTATGTATATGGGGTGGGAGCCTTGGGGGTCAGAGGAATGGGAACAATGAGAATTAAGTCATGTCATATACTGGTACAAATTCTCAAATTCTCTAATCATAATGTGTATACAAAATGTACCAATAAAATCAGTTTTTATAAAATTGAATCAATTGCAAAACATGTATAATAAAATAAAAAACAGTTTTAAAAGTTAGAATCTTCAGGCATGGATAATTTGATTTCAAACTCTTACTTGTATTTATTACTTCTTTAAAATTTATATGGCTAAATGTCACATTACACTGTCAAATTTCATCCATGTGACATGTCAGAATTACTATTATTTTTAAAGTTGAATAATATTCTTTTGAGTTGAATAATATGAAATACTTATACAATATATGCATAAACACAGCCGCTTAAATATGGCAAATGCCAGAATCCAGCAAGTCAAATATTAACAAATGGGAATTTGCTATATATCAAGTACACCACAGTTAATGTCCAAAGTAGAAAAAGGTGTTGAGATATGGTATATACAGCCATTTATCTCTCAATAGATGCTGCTTCCTCTTTCTGCCTGTTGTGAGTAATGCCACTGGAACATCAAGGTACAGATATATATATATAGGTTCATGACTGATTTCAATGTTTTGGACTGCAGAATTTCTGTTTTTTTGTTCTGTTTTGTTTTTGAGTAACTGCCATACTATTTTTCATAGTGCTGGCATCATTTTACTTTTCCACTAATAGTGTACAGGTGTCCCAATTTCTCTACATTCCTTTTAATGCAGGTCATTTATTAGTCATTCACACAAGTGTGAAGTGGTATATTATGGTTTAGTTTTCATTTGTTTTCCCCTAATGAGTAAGATGTTAAGTATCTTTTTATATGCTTATTTTTTGTATACCTATGTCTTCTTTGTACACTATCAGTATTTTTTGCCTTCCTTTTTTTTTTTTTTTTTGAGACAGGGTCTCGCTTTGTAGTTCAGGCTGGCCCTGAGCTCACTCTGTAGCCCAGGCAAGCCTCAAACTCAGCAATCCTCCTGCCTCTGCCTCCTGAGTGCTGGGATTACAGGTGTGAGGCACCATGCCTTCTTTTTTGCCTTCTTTTAATGGTAGCACTTTACTGTTGTACTGTATGTCCCAAGGGCTGCTGGTTAAATTTCATGGGTCAGCAATACTAGCGGAAGACTAAAGGGAAAGGAGAGTGCGGTCCATGCATTATTCTGGTTGTCTCATTCCATCCCTGCAAAGCAACTCTGTGCTACCAAGCAACCCTCTGGCACAAATTTTTCTATCTAGATCAAGTAAGTGCTTCTCCTCCAACCTTGAGTATATGTGTAAAAGATGCATTGTACATGCAAAAATAAAGCAAGGTGACTATCATATAAGGACTAAATTGTATTCTTCCACCAAATTCATATGTTCAAGCCCAGTCCCCCAGACTTCAGAATGTGAGCGCATTTGGGAATAAGGACGTCAAAGAGGCAAACACAGTGTTATCAGGATGGGGACTTAGTTCAGTATGACTCATACACTTGAAAGAAGGAGCAGTGCTTATGGAGATACACACACAGAAGAAAGACTAGAAGAGGCAGCAAGAGGGCGAACAGATGAAAGTCCTCAAGAAATTCATCTTCGCTGGCATTGTGATCTCAGATTGCCAGCCCCCAGAGACACTACAAAATAAGTCTCTGTTATTTAAGCCAGCCAGTGTGTGGCCTTTTGTTATGTCAGGCCTTATAAATGAATACGGTGACTATAATTAAAATGTGTATGCAATGTATCTAGAGTAGGTGAATAATGATAAGGAGAGATCAAGGACCAGCCAAGGAAATTAGATTCAAATTATTTTTCTTAAACATTTTTCATAAAGCAACTAAATATTTAAATTCCATATTAAATTGCAGCATGTTCTTTCAGTGAAGGTTATAATTTATTAACAGAAACTTTCCCTGTTTGAATCCCTTCCTTATTACCTTTGCCATTTTCTTTGGCAGCAAATGAACTTTATGTTATTTTTCAGGGTCTCAGAATAATTCAAATTCAGAGGCAGTATGGGAATTAAAATATTCCCTATCCTATGACATGAAGTAATTAGATGATATGCTTCACCATGTTGACCTTTACCTTTAAAGTCATTTTCTTTGCTGCCTTATTCTGACATATTATAGAAGACAATGTTCTCATAAGGGTAAACTGTGGAGTTAACTTACTATATATACTTTGAGCTCTCCTGTCTTCAATAAATTACTGTTAAGAAATCAACCCCTATTTTCTTGTATTTGGAAAATATAGTTTTTGTCATCAATAGGAAAACAATAGCTGAAAGAGAAAATAAATTCTTTGCCACATAATTTACTTAGACCCTTAAATAGAGGAAACTGGATCAGTAATAAGTAGTCAAGGTGGTAGTTTCCTAAGGGCACATAAATTCAAGGGATTTTCTTTCTTATCATCTCATTTTAGACTGAATCCAAATTGACCAACTGTCTTCATCTTTTGATGATTCCTCAGACCAAGTTTTAAGTAATTTTTCCCATTAGTGGACTTAAAAAAAATCTACCAGTTATGTTATATTTTGCAAAGGAACTGGTTTTCCTTCAAGTTCTTGAAAAAATATGATGATGGCCCCTTGCAGAGATAGGGGAATAACGTCAAATGGGATGTCAAGTCCTAATTTTTAAACGAATCTTCAAATTGATCTCCATAGTGGTTGCACCAGTCTACATTCCCACCAAAAGTGGAGAAGTGTTCCTTTTTCTCCAAAGTTCCCCCATAGTTGATTTCATGATAGCAGCCATTCTTTTTTCGAGACAGGGTCTTGCTTTGTAGTTCAGGATGGCTCTGAGCTCACTACGTAGCCTAGGCAAACTTGGAATTTAGCAATCCTCCTGTCTCTGCCTCCCGAGTGCTGGGATTACAGGTGTGAGCCACCATGCCTGGCACTGTGGTATGTGGTATTGATTGTTGGTGGGCGTGAGTCTCCACGCCCAGTGTTGTTTGTGGTTACCGGGGATAGAACTCAGGACCTTGCGCTTGCGAGGCAGGCACCGGAACCACTGAGCTGAACCTCCGGCCCGATAGCAGCCATTCTTTGTGGAGTGAAATGAAGTCTCCATGGGGTTTACATCCATATCTCTTCAGTGACCACTGATGTTGAACATTTCATCATATATTTCTTAGCTGCTTTTCTTTCTTCATCTAAAAAATGTCTGTTTATTTCAGATGCCCATTTTTAATTGGGTCTTTTAATTTGGGGGAGGGTTGATTTCTTTAAGTTCTTCTTATACTCCAGATAGTTGACATTTGTTTGAGAAATAGGTGATAAAAGCTTTTCTTTCCCTATATTGTTGGTTGTTTTTTCTTGATGGTTTCTTTTGCTGTGCAGAATTTTTCAGTATGATGAGATCCCAGTTGTTGATTCTTTCTGCTAGTTCCTGTGCTGTTAAGTTTTTGTTCATAAAGTCTTTCCATATGCCAGTGTCTCCAAAAATTCTGCCTACCTATCTTCCAATAGGTTTAGTGTTTTAGTTTTAATATTTAGGTCTCTAATTCACTTTGATTTTAGTTTGCTTCATGGAGAAAGAGAGAGATCTAGCTTTAATCTTTGGCAAGTTGAAATCCAGTTTTTCCAGCACCATTTGTTAAAGATGGTGTCTTTCCTCTATTGAGGGTGTTTGGTTCCTTTGTCAAAAATGAGGTGACTTAGCATTTCTGGGGTTGTTTCCAGATCCTCTAGTCTGTTCCACTGATCCTCAGGTCTGTTTCTTTGCCAGTACCATGCTGCTTTTATCACAGTGGGTTTAAAATGGGGATTGTGATTCCCCTTGCTACGATCTTGTTGCCTATGATTGTATTTGCTCTTCTAGGTCTCTTGTGGTTCCAGATTAATTTTTGGATTAATTTCTCTAACTGTGAAATATGTTGTTGAGATTTCAATAGGAATTGCATTGAACCTATATAGTAGTTTTGTCAGTATGGCCATTCTAATGAAATTGGTTCTTCCTATCCAGGAACAAGGGATGTCTATTTTCTGATATCCTCTTCAATCTCCTTTTTCAGAATACTATAGTTTTCAGAGGAGAGCTCTTTCACCTCCTTTGTTAGGTTGATTCCTAGATATTTCAATTTTTTGGATGCCTTTGTGAAAGGAATTGATTTCCTGATTTCTCTTTCAATGAATCCATTGTCCATGTACACAAAGGCTATTGATTTTTGAGTTTTGACCTTGTATCCAGGTATGCTACGAAACCTGGCAATTAAGTCTGATAGTCTTTTGGCTGAGTTTTTGGGATCTTCTATATAAAGTATCACATCATCCTCATCAAATAATAACAATTTAAATTCTTCTTTTCCTATCTTTATTGCTTTCATTTCTTTCTCTATTCCAGTACCATGCTGCTTTTATCACAATGGCTTTGCAATACAGTTTTAAGTAGTACAATTTTCAAACATAGCTAGGGCTAATGTTTCAAGAACTATATTGAACAGGAGTGATGATAGTGGACTTCCTTGTCATGTTCCTGATCTTAGCATGAAAAGTTTCAGTTTCTGGCCATTTAGTATGATTCTGGCTGTTGATTTCTCCTAGATAGCTTTTATCAGGTTGAGATAAAGATCATGTATCCCAATTTTCTGTAAGATTTTAATCATGAATGGGTGTTGGATTTTGTCAGACACTTTTTATGCATCTGTTGAGATGATCAATTCATTTTTCTTCTTGAGCCTGTTATTGTAGTGTATTACACTTATTCATTTATATATGTGGGGTCTCTTTGCATCCCTGGGATGAATACAACATGTGCAGGGTGTATGATCTTCATGATCAACTTCTATATTCTGTGGGCCAGTTCTTACTGAGGGTTTTTTCATCAATGTTCATTAGTAAGGATGGCTTATAGTTCTATTTTGTTTTTTGGTGGGTTTTTTTCTGTTTTTGGAATCAATGTAATGTTTACATCCAGGAATGAATTTGGGAGTATTGCTTCCCTTTTGATTTAATTAAACAGTATGAGATGTAGTGGCATTAGCTTTTCTCTGAAAGTCTTAGAGAATTGAGCAGTGAAACCATAAGGACCAGGACTTTTTCCTTGGTAGATTTTAAATTACATTTTAAATTTCCATCTTAATGGAGTACAAGTTCTCAAAGTAGGTGAATTTCTGCTGGATCTGTTGTGATTTCCCCCTTTTCATTCCTGATTGCATAGTCTTGAGCCTCTTCCCTTTTTGATAAGGTTAGCTAAGATTGTCAATTTTTTTTATTCTTTGAGAAAACTCACTCTTTATTTTGTTGATATTTGTACTGTTCTCTTAGTTTCCATTGCATTAATTTATGCTCTAATCTTTATAATTTCCTCCCTTTCAAAAGCTTTGGGTTTATCTTGCTCCTCTTTTTCTATTAGTTTGAGGTTCAGAATTACATTGTTTATTTAAGCTTGCTCTGTTTTCCTAGTATGGGCATTCACTGCTATGAATTTCCCTTGTAGAACTGCTTTCATTATGTCTTATAAATTACTGTCTATTGTATAGACATGATCATTTAATTGTAGAAATTGTTTGATTTCTTCTTTAATTTATTTTGTGACCCATTGCTCAGGAGAGTGCTGTTCAATTTCCATGAGTTTGCGAGGTTCTTGGAATTTATTTTGCTACTGATCTCCAATTTGAAGGCTTTGTGGTCAGACAGTATATTGGGGATAACTTCACTTCTTTTGAATTCATTTAAATATGCTCTATGAAGTAGTATGTTGTCTCTTATGGAGAATGACCCATGAGTAGCTGAGAATGTATATTCTGACTTTGTGGGATGAAATATAATGTAGACATCTACTATGTCCTATTGGTCAAAAGTTTAGTTCAGTTCAAGCATTTTATTATTTTTTTTGTTCAGTTGATCTGTCTGTGACAGTGGGGAATTGAGGTACCTCACTACTAGATTAGTGCTGATCTGGCTTTTCATGTCCATTTATATTAGTTCTATATAGTTGGGTGCACTAGTATTTGGTCATAAATATTTATGAATGTTATCTCTTCCTCTTGGGATTTTCCCCTGTACAAGGGTGTAGTATCATTCTTTGTCTCTCATAATTAGTTTTGGTTTGAGATACATTTTGTCTTCAAATAAGATAGCCACTCCTGCTTTTTTGCAGTTTCCTGTCACAAGGAGAATTGTTTTTCATCCTTTTATTTTCAGTCTATGGACTTCTTTCTGAATTAGGTGTGTTTCTTGAACAGCATATTGTTGAATCTTGTGTCTTAATTCATTCTGCCAGTCTGTGTCTTTTAATAGCACATTGAGACCATTGACATTAATGATTATAACTGATATGTATTTATTTAGTCCTATCACAATATTTTCTTTTTCTTGGCTCTTTTATTCTTTGCTTTTCCCCATTTGCATTCAGTTTCTTGCCTTACCCAGTGAATTTACTCTGCTGGGTTTCATGGGATTGTGACATTTATTGTCTTTTTCTATGATGTAGTTTAGAATTTTTGCAATGTCAGTTTGGTATACATGAAATTTCTTAGGTGTTGTTTGCATTGGAAGTATCTTATTTCCCTGTGGATATTAAAAGATAGTTTTGCAGGATACATTATTCTAGGTTAGAGCTTATTTTAGGGCTTGAAATACTTCACTCCTGGCTCTCCTTAACTTGAGTGTGTTGTGAAGTCTGCTGTTATACTGATGAGCTTTCCTTTGTTTGTGGTTTCTTTTCTCTGACTACTTTCAAGATTTCTTTCCTATGTTGTTTTTCTGGAATCGATTATTATATGCCTATGTATAGTTTTTTTTTAAATATCACAGCCACTTGGAGTCCTAATTTTCTCATTTATCTGTATGCCATTTTTTCCTTTTCCTTTGAAGTTTTCTACCATTCCATCTGTGAACATTTTTTATGTCTTTTGCACTGTCTCCTGTTTCTTCACTCAATCCAGTCTTATGTCATTCTTCTTCATATCATCTAGCAGCTGTTGGATTGGTTTCTGTGGACTTTTTCTATTTTCATAAATTATGCTTTTTCTGTTCATTGGCTGCAATCCTATTTTATATGTCTGATATTCTTCCTGCACACTCATTCATCCTATTTTGCAAATTTTCACTGGAATTTTTCATCTCCTGGAAATGTGTTTGAAGCTATTTAACAGATTCCATTACTGTGGCAATCTGAGATTCTATCATGTTCCTGGTCTCTTCTTTAGTGTCATTTCTTCAACGTTGGACACTATCTCTGTTTTTATCTGATAAATTATATCTGATTTCCATTTTACTAGGTTCTCTTTTGATACTGTCTCAGAGTCCTAGTGTTTCAGCTTCATTTTGCTCTATTCCCATTTTTCCTGGATTCCCATGTGGGGAGATGATCTTTGTGCCTGGTTTTTGAATTTGTTCTGATTTCTATGGCAGTCTACTCAAGGTATAATGCAATTCTCTTTCTTCTTAATATTTGGAATCCTTAGGAGATGGCTGTTCCTAAGTTGTCCTCCTTGGATCTGTAATGGCCCTTAAATGATTTAAGTTCTGACACACCATGGATAGTAATAAAACAGAACAATCACATCACTTAACTTGATATAATACAATCAGTACCATCAACAGTATCAGACAGCACAGAAAATGACAAACTTTGGTGACTACT
This sequence comes from Thryonomys swinderianus, assembly GCA_004025085.1. NCBI lineage: Eukaryota > Metazoa > Chordata > Mammalia > Rodentia > Thryonomyidae > Thryonomys > Thryonomys swinderianus. Next base: position 3,092 of record PVIC010026385.1, on the reverse strand, counting down.
GTCCTGATACCTTTAACCTCACGAGTTAGATCTGTAATCATAGGTCAAAACTTAGAACTAACCAGAACTATGTTTACAACATACAGGTTCTTCAATATAGCACACTTTGGGAATAAAGTATCACCAGGGAGTTGAGGTGTAGAGAGATAGAAGGAGAGGGAGAGACTAGAAATAGGAGTAGGGGATATATAAAGATTACGCAAACCCAGGGAAACTGAAAGAGGATAGAGGACAAAAGAGACAGAAGGAATAAATCCAAAACAGAACAGACTGACAACAGCAGGACCACTATAAGGTATATTCCCCTCCTATAAAAGTACAGAAGAAAGAGAGAGTAGGGAACTCGGAAATGTGTTAACTTTTGGGAACTTAAACTGATTGGAGGATGAGAGAGGATGAAGGAACAAAAGAAGAATAGGGGTACCCAGCAGCAACAGCCTTATGGGAAACTATTTGCTTCTCCTGTAAAAATAAGAGCCGTTGAGAGAAGAAAATTAAACTCAGCAACAAAAGAGTAAAGAAATGAAGAATGAAAGACAGGTCAGAAAACAGAAAGAACTAAAACAAGAACAACAACAAAAAATCAAAACCAAAAACTAATGAAAGAGCCCTTCAAAGAGTGGATCTGCTGTGTCCTGTAAATAGTATGGACAGTAGCATCCAGATCGGATTTGACTAGTCACATCAGTCATCCTCTTTCTAGGTTCTGGCTATGCCTGAGTTGAGCTCAATGAACTTCTGAAGGCTTGAACTCTGCAAAAGTCCAGGACCCTAAAGGTGGGACTGACTCTACCAAGTCACCAATGGCTGTAGTCAACAGGATTGCTTCAGTCTTTCAGGGCATGTTTTGTTTTGGCAGACAGGACAGTTGTGTATCAAAGCCCCAGCATTACCATCTCACTTATTCAGTGTGCAAAGACAGGTAAATGGAGTCTCTGGGGGCTTCTCCCCATGTGATGGTCCCATGAGAGGTCAGAACTCAAGTGTCACTGTGGACAGAGAAGAAGATAGAGTTTCTGTGGGCTCCTTCTCCCATTCTGGTCCTGTGGGAGCTCAGGGCCTGAGCACTGTGAGGAAGTCTGGCCAGTCCTGCACCAAAGGCTTTCCTGTGCAATTGTAGCCCCTAGTCAGCATGGGCAGAGAAGCAGATGGAATATCTGTGAGATCTTCCTCCTGTGCTGGTCATGCAAGAGCTCATGTTTAAATGTTCAAAATATGCAATGACAGTAAAAGATGAGATAAAACAATGGTTAAGTATACTAGTAACATGGATGGTTGTTTTAAGCAGTACATTCTGAGAAGTTCCAGTTCCCAGAGAGAAGGAAAAAAAAGATCTGAAGAAAATGAACTGTCAAGTCATTGAAAATGTCCTAGTGAAGCTGTGTAGTGATCTTGAGGCTTGCCTGGGCTACATAGAGAGCTCAGTGCCAGCCTGAACTAGAAAGTGAGACCCTGACTCAAAAACAGGCAAACAAAAAAACAAACAAAAAAACACTATTAAATATTAAACTAGTCAATCATTTTGCATATATGGAAGTACACATAACAAAACCAAGTGGCACAAAGACCTTTTAAAACCTCTAGCCAGCAAAAGTGTATGTAGGAAAATAATGCAATATAATAATTGGTGATAAATAAAGAAATAAAGAAAGAAAGAAAACTAAGAAATTCAGTGTAATCCATCAGACAGTCTAGAAATCATCGGTGTCAGTTACCTTGAGCTTCTGCTCAGATTAGAACTAATTCAACCCGGTTAATTAGGAGCTAGGTCTGCTAAGCATGGTCTCTTGGTAGAAGTGATTTTCTCCATAGCACTGTCCTCCTGTACATTAACACACTTGCTTCAGGGCCAGATCATTCTTATTAGCAATAATGGAACTTTTTTCATTTATTTGCTTTAATTTTTAGTTTTTAATTGGTCATATAGCTAATGTAGTAAAATTTTAAAGTTCAAGTAAAAATGTATATATTGAGGGAAATGTGTAATGATAGACAATCTAAGGTTATTTCAACCACTAAGTCTAAATGAAATTTTAAGTCTCACTCTGTGATAAAGCCTTGTAAAATATTAATATGTAACAGACTGAAAAATTGATCAATGGCTGGTTTAAAATCTGAACATAATGGATTTTAATGTGGAGCAATCATCATAAACTATGACAAATCAAGCAAAATTTTCTATTCTTTATCATCAAAAAACTTCTGTTGTACTGAACAATATCATTATATACATATTTTAATTATAAACATCTTCAAAGAGTGATTTTTAAAATTCATTTCTTTAGCTGTGTTTTTTAATATGTTTAAGAGATTGCCTTAAATGTTGATTCTTTCAGCAGCAAATTCATAAACAAGACATCACATCTTTCTCTGAAGCAAATTTGAGTTAAATAATTTTGCCTTAACAAAATCAAGCAGGTCTGTGGAAAGAAGACAAAGAAGAGCATATAGTATAGTAAGATAGAAGAAAAGTCCATTATCTCCTTAATGCTTAGTAACTGTTACTAAAGAAACCAGCTTCTTGGTGTCAGCATATCATGAGTTGATGACTTAAAAACTCTCTCTGTGAAGATTACAGAAATATACTGATTACACACACCCAACCTTAGAAAGTTATGTGCAATCACACTAAACTACTTCCATATTTAAAATAAATATTTAATAACATCATTATTTAGTTGAATTCATTTTCTAAATAGAAAATTTTATTTTACTAGTCGAGCATACTAAAAATTAAGCAAAACTAATTATATGGAGTAATGAATATCAATGAATTGGAAATTGTTTTACACCATGTGCTAAATTGGTTCTTGAACATAATTTAAATAGCATGTTGGTAGAAAGGCACCTTGTATTTATGTTAATGATAAGGAAATACTGTGTATTTCTATAATAATCTTTAACGATACTTAATCTCTATTTAAGTTTAATTGAATATATTTGATAACTGATACATAAAAACAAAAAATCTAGGGCCAGAGGGTTAGCTCAGTGGTTCTGGCGCCTGCCTCGCAAGCGCAAGGTCCTGAGTTCCATCCCCGGTAACCACATAGAATGCTGGGCGTGGAGACACGCCCACCAACAATCAACAC
>PVIC010026384.1:0-24564 GCA_004025085.1 Thryonomys swinderianus | reverse complement strand
GGTCTCACTGTCACAGGCATGTGTGTCACTCTTTCCTGTTGGGATGGAATTGGGCCTGAAGTAAAACGAAATCTGTAATAACAACCATCATAGTGGCCAATACTTTTTCTTAGTACTTTCTCCTTTCTGGAGAAATAATGTGTGGCATTATTTCTTTTATGCCACACAATGACTTGTAAGTTAAATAAGTCATCTTTAAGCAACTCAGGCTCAGGGGGGTTAATTGACTTCCAGACCACCCAGCCAGTGAGCCATTTTACAGGGACACTGCTGTACGTAGATATTGTTAGATCTTCAAGGGCTAGGCTCCAGCATTAAAGAAATCTCAGAACTATTTTTTTTTAAAACATACACAATATTGGAGCTTGAAAAAGAGAGTCATGTCATTTTAAATTACAATGATGGATAAAGGTCTTTTGTGTTTGGCTTGCTGATCATAACCTGTGCCTCCATACTGGTGAGGTAGTAAGTAGACCAGGGAAGCCTGATTCTTTTAAGCAGGGTTGATCGGGCAGTTTTCTGCAGGGAAGGTTACAGTGTGTGAGTTACAAAGCCCTCCTGCTGCACAGGTAGCAGAGGTTGCCTGTTACAAGTTCCTTCACTTCCACTGTTACTTCCTTTTCACATTTCTATTTTGGACTTCTGTCCCATGTGTATTTACAGGTAGACAAAGCATTTTTTTTTTTTTAACTCAACCCTTTTGCCATGAATGAATAGGATCCTTGTACAGTATATCCTGCAGTTTCTGGGCATCATAAGTCCCCTTTTAAAGTAAAATTGGTGCTAATGGTGACTGAGACTCCCTATTATCCAAGGAAGGAAGTTGCAGATAGAGATGATCAAAAATAATTTTAAAAATCAAGGGGACAAAGTTTTTGATAAATTATCTTTATTACCTAAAGGTAGTTTTGGATATCACTTAGGTATTGGATATCCTGGGGCTAAGCCCAGTATTTTAAAAACCAAAGCTTACAACAGAAGGGTCTTTTTATTAGTCCAGGTACTGAAGTTGGCAGGATTTCTTTTTATGATATAAAATATCCAGTAGGCCATTCCTGATTATGTTATGTATTTTTAGATGTTACCATTGAGTTATATTTATAGTATAGTCTACTGAATCGTATCTTAAATATGCAAAATATATGCATAACTAACCTCCCAAGCTGCATTCCCTGCTCTATATTACACCCTACAATGTAGTCTGTGCTTAAATTTTTCTTCTAAAAGTCTTAAAAGGAGCTTATTTGCTTTTAAAATGTAAGCACAGAGAGCGTGTGTGAGAGATGTGACCCTCTGGGTGACACACTCCTCTCTAAACTGTGCCCCAGTTATGACCTCAGCAAGCTTTGGCAGTGGAAGTGGGGACTTGGGATGAATAATGTCGCATGGACAACTCCCCAGAGCAGAACAGGCTGGAAGGAATTCACACGCAAGTATTTGTTGTGTGTTCAGGCTTTGGAGCACCGGGCCACGCGTTGTGGCCCTGAGGAAGGTTACAGTACAGACTGCATCTTTGGTGCAGCCTTCGCAGTCCCTCAGACTCCCTGGTCTGCATCCCCGGGCTTGCCAGCACTCTGTTCTTTATGACAATATAGGTTTGGTGAGGATGGGAGCAGATCTTTTTAATCTACTCTCTTATGTCTTGGTGAATAGTGGTTCAGTTATTTTGATGCAAACTTTAGCTTGTAGAACCTGTCTGAAAAGTGTATTTCCTTGGGGAGAGAAATTGAGGTTAAAAAGGAAGAGGCTGAACCTTTCTAATGATTAGAAACATCACTTCAGTTGAAAGCCTAGAAATGACTATCTTGGACACCATAATTTGCAGCAAATTTGAGGGTGTCTTAAGTGTCCGCTGGTCTAACCCCCCCCCATAGAAGGTGGCCCAAACTCTAGAATATTTTTCTTAGATCAAAGGACTGTGTTCAAAGGACTTCAGAGTTCTGTACTAACAATTTAGATGTTATTTTGCTCCAATGTAAGGTACCTATAGGTAACTTCAGTTTAGCCTGTGCCTTCTGTTTAGCTATTCATCAAGACCTTATTACATGCCTGCCATGTGGCGGGTACCGGGCTATGTGTGGAAGTTAGAGAGATGAATGTAGTTCCATGTGAACTGAGGAGCGTGGTCCCGTGCTGTATAGGAGTGTTCCTTCTACATAGGAGGTATTACTGTTAACATAAGAGGTGTTACTATAAATATGGTGCAAGATAGAGAGGGGATGTAAGTGAAGAAGCTGAACTTTTGCTTGGAGTGTTTGGTCAAGGATTTTTATTAAAAATGGGCTTGAAGGGGCCGGAGGGTTAGCTCAGTGGTTCTGGCGCCTGCCTCGCAAGTGCAAGGTCCTGAATTCCATCCCCGGTAACCACATATAATGCTGGGTGTGGAGACACGCCCACCAGCAATCAACACCGCATACCACAATGCCGGACGTGGTGGCTCACGCCTGTAATCCCAGCACTCGGGAGGCAGAGACAGGAGGATTGCTGAGTTCTCGGCGGCTTGCCTGGGCACCGTAGTGAGCTCAGGGCCAGCCTGAACTACAAAGTGAGACCCTGTCTCAAAAAGCAAAAAAAAAAAAGGGATTGAAGAATTCAAGATAGAAGTGGAGAAAAGGTAATAGTGTTACCCAGGATCCTGGTCCTCGTGTGGTGAGGACTTTAACACCACAAGGAACTGAGAGCACGTCTTGATTCTTTGTTGCTTTGTGCCTTTGATGAAAGGTTTCAGACAAGTCATGACTGCCATCTTGTAGAGCACAGGTGGAGTTTATCACAAGTGATCGATTTCTTAAGAACAAGAGAGAATGTACCTTCAAGCAAGTGGGCAAATGCCAAAGTGGGCCAAATGCCAAAGTGGCAGTTGCACTGACTGAGGTGCCAGGTGACATTCAGGACTAAGTGAACCTTTCAGAAAGGCTCTTCCTGACCACACCACCTTGTGTAAATGCAGCAGGCTGTGTTTCCCTATCGCAGAGAGAGCATGTCCGATTTGGTCCTTGGGTGGATGCCTCCAATTAATTTGTTTTGTGATCTTGAGATTTTTCTAACCCTCCCCTCTGCTCTGGACCTTGTATGAGCCCTGGACCTTATCAGCGTGCTCAGAGGATGGTACGCTCTCCAGAGCTAAAGTTTGAAACCACAAGCTTGTGTGAGTCTCACCTTTAGCTAATGATAGAAAAGAAAAAAGAACCGCCCCCCCCCAAAACCAAAAAAACCAAAGCCTCATATCTTCTTTGGTTTTCAAGTAGCCCCAGCCACCTCTCTTCAGGGATGCTGAGGGCTAGCTTTCTGCGTAACAGTCATGTTCTGCAGAGCATGCCAAAGCTTGGGACTGGATGTGGGCGTCATGCAGGAGTAACGTGGACTGACTCATAGCCCTGCACATGCAGCTAGGAGTTTGATCACCAGTGCCCGTGCTTCAGGACCACGTAGTAATTTTGAGCCTTGCGCTGGGAATAAAGACAGCTTCTCTAAAACCACATGGGTTATGTGTAAGGGAAAGAAGGGAAGGAGGGGCAAAGGGCTGGGAAGAGGTTGATTATGAAGGACTTGAATGTCAGTAAGGTGTTTGTGTGTCAGCAAATTGTGTTTACTCATTCATTCATTTCTTTTTTTTTTTTTTTTTGAGACAGGGTCTCGCTTTGGAGTTCAGGCTGGCCCTGAGCTCACTATGTAGCCCAGGCAAGCCTCGAACTCAGAAATCCTTCTGTCTCTGCCTCCCGAGTGCTGGGATTACAGGCGTGAGTCACCCCGCCTGGTATTGTGGTATGTGGTTACTTGATCAACTAGGGACCTTGTGCCTGCAAGGCAGATGCTGGAACCACTGAGCTAAATCCCTGACCCTAGAGATAATCTTTTGGAACACAGACTTAATCTTCTCTGGCGAATCCAAGTGGCTCAAGGAATATAGTCAGGGACCAGAGTAACCATTCCCCAGATCTCAAGAGACAAAGAATTCATAGTGGCAGCTTTGTTTTTGTTGCATTTGTATTAATCTCCTTCATTGTGCACCTATATAGTTTCACGGCATGGGCAAATTCTTATTTAATTGAAGCTATTAATTGAAAGCAGAGGTATTTCTATTATATGCTCCAATAATTTGTTTTTGCAATCTGCATTCTTTTTTTGTTGTTGTTGTTGTCCACCCACTGGAAAGCCTTTTTGTTGTTGTTGTTATCTACTGACTTGAAAGTAAATATTCTATTATTTCTCATTCATATTTATTATAAGAATAACAAATACAGGAGGAAAGAATTCCTCTCTTCTAAAAAAGTCCACTTCACTCCCTCTCATTTGGCCAAAGAAGTGTGGGAAGATTTGAGATAAAAAGGCTCATTCTCATTGATAGATGTTGAACATCGAGCCCTATTTCACTTTCAGACAGCTAGAAATGATTTAATTCATATTTAATTCATAAATTTCTTAATTCATAAAATTCTGTGTCCATTTTTGTCCATAAAAGATATGGATTAAGCTGCTGAACTTTTCTGTGGCCACAGAAGAAGGAAGTATATGTCCACATGTCACTGCACACTAACATACAGGAGACTGTCCCCTGAACATTGTGAGAAGACTCTGTAAATAGCCAAGTTCCAGTTTTTCAGCTGTAGTTATAGTGTTAACATTGCCTTAAGGTGGTTGATTGGATCTACAAATACACAGATGAAAACTCATAGCTATGAACATAGAAATAGCTATGATTTTTCTTTGTTACAGTGTTCAAATGATAACTTTCATAATGTTAGAAGAATGCATCATGATTATGCTGTTATTTAAAAGGTTGAATGGCCAAGAGAATGTTCTAAATTTGAAAAAGAATGATATTTTCAAGCCAGTATTATCTTTGCAACTTAAGTCTGGAGACATAAAGTCAAAATCCAGTTGTTTCATGTCTAGCCACAGTCGACATGTCATAGATAGCTTTTGTTATTTGTGGAAATACAAGGTATGGTTGGAATATATTGTGAATATTTAAATTTTTAAAAATGTGTTGGAATAAAAGACCCACTGCCATCAATCCCTTTCAAAAGACTCCTCTTCCCTTCAAATACACTTATTCCATTATTCTTCCCACTTTGTGCAGCAGTTCTGAAAATCCTCTTTCAGGAGTGTCTTCACTTGTGTTATTATGGCTTCCTAGATATCCTGGATTATTAGAAATGTTTATTGTCAATTTTGGGGAAGAACCAGAAGCCACATAGTGCCAGATTTAGTGCATATAGTGGATGAGGATGCACTACGGTGTTTTTACAAGCCTGCCTTTCAGGTGGATGACAGCAGAAGGCATTCATGTATTTCTGATTACACCTTGACAATACTTTCATGAAAGAGGGTATTGTGCAGAACTTCTCCAGACAGTGGCAAGAAAGATGGTATAAGTGTCTTAAGCAAGGGGGAGTATTTTGAAGGGGATTGATGGCAGTGTATCTTCTATCAAAAATCAATTTAATTACTTTTTTTTTTTTTTGAGACAGGGTCTTGCTTTGTAGTTCAGGCTGGCCCTGAGCTCACTATGTAGCCCAGGCCAGCCTTGAACTCACAGCGATCCTTCTGCTTCTGCCTCCCAAGTGCTGGGATTAAAGGCATGCATGAGCCACCATGCCCGGCACTGTGGTGTGTGGTACTGATTGCTGGGATTATGGGAGGGCATCGCCACACCTGGCATTGTGGTATATGGTAACCAGGGGGTTGAATTGGGACCTTGCACTTGCAAGGCAGATGCTGGAACCATGGAGCTACATGGAGCTAATTAATTTTATATTTGCACATTATATATTTTGATCACCACTTATAAGTGGCAGAGATGATCATTGTTAAGCTTTTGGTTAAATGAAGTTGTATTTATAAATATGAATTGTTCAAAGTAACATTCTAGAATTTTAAAAAAGAAAAAAGAAAAGAAAAAGATCCTTTTTGGAGCTGCTTCACTTGCATTCTGTATATGTATCTGGAGCATTTATGAAATGTTTCAGACTGCAGTATAAACTATAAAAGTGCCAAAATTTTGAAGACAGGTTTGTTAACTAAGGTTTATAACCAGGGATGGCGGCACACACCTGCGATCCTAGCACTGTGGGGACTGAGGCAGCAGGATCAGAAGTTTTAGCCCACCCTGGGCAACTTAGTGACGTAGCACGATTCTGTTTCAAATTAAAAAACAGAAGGGCTGAGGTTGTAGCTTAGTGCAAAGATCCTGAGGTAAATTTTCAGTCCTAAAGAGTAAGTCTACAAATTAAAATCTAGTACATTTAATTTATATTCTTCTTTACATTTGCCTATGAAGCAGATAACAGCTGAATTTCCTCATCTCTGAGGTGGAGGTGGGTACTGAGAAGTAGAAGTTATCAATTAGTTTGGTTCTTGTGAAAACAGTATCACATGGGATGATCCTAGGAGTATGTTGTTAGCCCACCATCGTGGTGCCCTCTGGTAATCCCAGGACTGTGGAGTCTCAGGTGAGCAGTTTGGTGAGATCCTGTCTCAAGAAAAGGGCTGAGGCTGTATCTCAGTGTGGACTCCCTGGTTCCATCTCCAGTACAGTACAACAGAAACCCAAATCAAATCAAGCCAAACCAAGCCAACAATAAAAACAGAAGAAAAAGAAAGAAGGAAAAGGAAAGTGTACCTGTACCCTGTAACTGTAAAGAACTAATAATAATGTCATTATTCTATGACATTGGTAGTCATACTTACTGGGCATTAACAGGAGAATGAGAGGTAGCCAGGTAGGTCCAATATGTCTTCTAAATTATTTTAATAACTAAGGAGCATGTTGATGTTTAGAGAACATTGAAATGTTATAGGTGTTTTTAGTGATACTATATAGTTGTTCAGAGAAAATATATATTTATATCTGGCTCTATACTTCTGGCCCAAAATAGTAATAACACTTCCAAATTACTGATGGGAAAACGAGTCACAATAAATATGTTGGATTCTGAAGATAAAGAGATGTACAATTCTCAGAGTTACAGCATCTGTCTGTAGAAATAGTGCAGTTGGGATATACTATTTTAGTGAGAAACTCATTAACTGTAAATTTAAAAGCTTCTTTTTTTTTTAAAATGTGACATTCCCGTAAACTGTTAGGGAAATAGCTCTCCAATTGCTTTTCCTCTAAGTGTCTAGAAGTGGGAGTGCATTCATATTAAAAGCAGAAAAGTCCCTTAAATTCCTTTCTAGGAGTTCATCCTGTTAGTGCCACTCCTAGGAAGAATATGTCTGTTTTACTTTCAGCTGGAACAAGATTACAAAGACTTTTAAGTAATGGGAATTATAAAGTCTTTTGTCAGACTTAATAGCTCATGACTCAGATGTTTAGTTTTTAGATCATTAAAGTCTTTGGGTCATCAATCCTACATGTATGAGTAAATATCTGACAATAATAGTTACAAATGCTGTATAGTAAGAAATATATATCCAAAGATCCAAAAAAAATGATTTTTAACTTCTATAGTAATGATTATGTTAAGGAATAATAATTGTAAACCAATTATAATTATACAAAGTATTTTCTCACCCACAGATTCCTTCTCTACCTCTTACTTCATTTCATCCTTTACAGTATTCCTGTGCTATCAGCCAGACATTTGCTCATTTGTAGATAAAGACGTAGAGACATAAGGGGTCAACCTGACTCAGAGACTCACTGCAAAGCTGTGTCTGAGTTGAGACAGTGACCGTTCTCTGTGTCTCTTTTGGGGTGTGATCCACATGCTGGTATCTGACACAGTGCTTTCTTCTTATACCCTAGGTTTCTCCTCTTTGGACTCACGTGGACCACCATCGGCAGCTGAGCAAAGGCAGTGAATCTTCACCCTGATCCACAATCCTTCCGAGCCCATAATGAGCTCACCATTACAGCCCGGTCAGTCTCATTGCATTATAAATTGGTAACACACTTTATCTGAAGAATGTTGCTTTGTGTTGTTCAAAACAAGCAGTTTGAGTTGTGGAGGGAAATTTTTTCTAAATATTGGTTGATACAATAATACATTTTGAATTTTTTGTTGTATAGTTCGTCCTTTGTTAACCCCATTTGCTTTTGGAGTAACTAATTTCATTTTATAGTCTGAGCATTAGGCTTTGATTCTCCTACTTCTAATATAACATTCGGTGTGAATTTGATGAAATTAGTAGATATTAGAATGGATACAGGTAGATATTAGAAGGGATACAGGTATCTAATTTGTACCTTTGGTCTTTCTGACCTAATACATGTCTGTGCTTTTACATTGTGCACTGGGGGGCTGGAGATATAGCTCAGTGGTTCTGGTGCCTGCCTTGCAAGCGCAAGGTTCTGAGTTCGATCCCGGTAACCACATACAATGCTGGGTGTGGTGACTCACGCCCACCAACAATCAATACCACATACCACAGTGCCGGGCGTGGTGGCTCATGCCTGTAATCCCAGCACTTGGGAGGCAGAGGCAGAAGGATGGCTGAGTTCCAGGCTTGCCTGGGCTACATAGTGAGCTGAGGGCCAGCCTGAACTACAAAGTGAGACCCTGTCTCTCAAAAATAAATAAAAAAATTGTGCTCTTGGCAGTCATTGTATGAGCTCACCCTGCCTCCATCTTTTTGACACCCAGGAAGGACATTTTTCCTCCCTGCTCTTCTTTGCTGCTGCTTCTGTTCCCTATATCCAGATTTAACTGTAATCTCTGCACCTGCTTCCTCCCAGTCCACAGCCGTGGCCTCAGGTCCTGGAGAGTTGTGCTCAGCACAGCCAGCCCTGTTCCTCCAGGAGTGGGGTCGCCTTTGGAACAAGAGCGGTCCTCGTGTTGAAAAGGAAGGAGCAGGGTCAGATACCGCATGTTAGTCACTGACAAATAGTGAAAGAATGTTCTGCTTGGATCATGACTGCAGCATTTATTTCTACACATTCGTCCCCATATTATCTCTGAGTCATCCAGCTCGCCAGGTCAGAGCTGATGTAGTATTATATTCGAAGCGCATAAGAGAAGCCTTTTGTTAAGATTTCCACTCTCCTGAATATTGCACTCATGTAAGTTCTGCAACTCCGAAGTTAGCCTTTTTTCCCTACATTCCCAACAGGCTGCCAGCGTGCATGTTGGGCTTTGGAACTGGAAAATATAGCTGTGATTGTTGATTTAAAAGGGTGTAGTGAAGGTATCCCAGAGTGTTTTGTCACAGCTGTGAATGATGCTGGCATCTTGTCATCTTCTGAGGCAGATGGAGAGTTACCTTGGCTTCTTATCCCCTCGTCCCTGTGAGCCCCAGTGCACCTCACACTTTTAACACCCATTAACATCAATTGGAGAGTTAGTGAAAACAAGCCCTATCCCCACAGTGTTTGGTTTAATAGGTCTGAGAATCGTGATTTTTGCAAGTTCCTCCAGGTGATGTTGCTGCCGCCGCCTGGAGACCACAGTTGGGGAACCACAGGGGGTAGCCTTGAGTGTCTGTCCCTCCGGCCTCTGCAGAGCCACGTTGCTTACTGTAATTCTGGTATAGTATTTTCCTTTCTGAGATGAACTTAAATTAATGTCTGCATTTTACATCCATAGATGGGATTTGAGTATATATTGTGTATTTATTTTTATAGAACATTACTGTTTCAAAATTGTGTCATTTAAAAGAGCATTTAATTTGGAACCACCATGGTGAAATATTTCTTCTTGTAGTAATACCTGAGCCTGGTATATATGTTGCCTTCAGAAAATATTGATTTTACAAATATGAAAATATCCATTGTGGTTGCTATTTTAATGAGAAAGTTCTTGCCAGACATGGTAATTGCTTTGTTAGGAGAAGAGAAAAAATGAAAGATCAGTGAGATAACTATGGTAAAACTCCTTGGACTTTAGAATCACTGAAGTTCTCTTGTATATTTGTTGTACTTACATATAATTTTGATTGGTTGAGAGCAACACTTTACTGTGGTCTCTCTCTCCAAGTATATGTTAATGAAATTTAAATTTAAGAAATGTCACAGTAAAGGGACCACTTGTATGGGGTCTCTTCTATTTTCTTTTATTTTTGAGACAAGGTCTTGCTTGGTAGTTTAGGCTGGCCCTGAGCTCACTGTGTAGTCCAGGCTAGCCTTAAACTCATAGCAATCCTCCTGCCTCTGCCTCCAGGGTGCTGGGATTATAGGTGTGAGCCACCATACCCAACATTGTGGTATGTGGTGCCGGGGATCGAACTCAGGACCTTGTGCTTGCAAGGCAGACCAGAACCACTGAATTAAATTCTTAGCCTGGGACTCTTCTATTTATTGCCAGTAGTAAGCTGTGACCAGGGGACTAAAATATACTTTGTTTAAAGGAATATATCCTCAGCATAAACATAGAAATTCTACTGTTGTTATTAGCTTGTTTTATAATGCTATATATAAATCTATATGTCTATATATATATCTTTCCACTGGTGAGATATAACTTGATTATAAATTGATTGTTTGACCTAGAAAAGGCATTTTTCTTACAAGCTTTCTTTTTGAAAGTGAAATTGGCCTTATACAGTCACTGTCCATTTATTTTGCTTTTGTTCCTGCAAATGGCTCCCAGAAGTTATCATGCACCAGAAAGAAAAATAGACTCACTCCTGTAATTCCAGAAATTCTTTAATAGTTAATGTCTCAGATGGTTTATGTTTTGAGAACTAGTTCTGGGATAGTATGAATTCTTATTATCTCCCTACATTAACACAACTCTCAGAAATATTTTCTCCACCAGCATTTGAATACAGTTGATAGCAAGTACAGATGATTACCGTCTTGATCATGTCCTCAGTCCGGTACCAGTGCTGATTTTTTTACCGAGAATGAATTGGTTTTTCCTTTAGCCTTGCTGCTTCCCTGAAGTCCTGACTTTGATGGTTATGAGGTATCTTGGGCATTGAGGGGTCTGAACGGAGGGAAAACTGGATATAGTTGTCAGCTGTTGGGTGTTTATTCATTCAAAACTTACAAGGTGTCTGTTTTGTGTCAGGCAGTATATTACCCATAGGGTCACAAAGTACTAAAACATGGTTTCTGCTTTACAGACAGTTCAGTAAGAGAAACAGATGTTAGTAGTTTTAGCCATTCAGTTTCTTAAGTATTTTAATAAATATAGGAATAGAAGTTAATTTCTTCTACATAGGTATCTAAATGCTACTTTCAGCAATTTATCTTTTGTCAGGATGGTTAGATCTCAGAAAAAAAGACTTGGGCTCATCTAACTTCATGTTTCCTGAATATGTAGGGTAGCGAGGATTACCTGAGGCATTGTTAAAAATGATTCCTTGACTTGGCCCCTGTGGAGTCTTAAACTGTAGACATGGAGCAGGTGGAAATTGCCTGTTAGATAGGTGGTCTTAGTGTAACTTGGAAACATGCAGAAATGCACTAAATCTGTCCAATAGGATGGTGCACCCTTGACTTACAAATTCACTTCATCCGTGAGGGCTGGTTGTAACTAATATTAGTTGTAAGCCAAGACTTCTTCCCATAAGAAATAATGGAAATACCTATAATGTATTGTAAATCTCCCAAAGCACCCTTTAATCTTTTCTTAATAAAAAAAGAGTTGTATAATATGCATGATTTACCAGAAACACCAGTAACTTTTTGAGTGCGTATACCAAAAAGTTATAATATGTGCCTAGTTTACCAGCAACAACAATTTCATACTGTACTTGGTACTCCATTTGACATCGTTGGCTCACAGGAAGGGGGGATGAAGTGAAAGGCGGTTACTGTTTGGAAAGAGAGTCCCTTTCCATAAGAACATTGGGAATCTGGCTTCCTGGTGTCCACTCTTTCCTTGGGAGAAGCAGCTCACTAGGTCTCAACCTTTTCCATGTTGAAAACTGGTCAAAGGGTGTTTCTGTCTTTTCTTCAGCACTGTTCTGTAGTATGAGATGACATTGTCAGTAAGCAAGTGAGCGCAGCAGTTGGCCTTTTCTCTGTCTGTGTGGGTCTTCTCTACAAATGCCTCTAGCTCTGTCCCGTGTTTCAGAATTTCCTTTATTTCAGAAGAACTTTGCTGCATTGGTTATTGGTCCTCCCCGTCCTCAGCAGAAAGTTGCAGCCTATGGGCTGTGTTACAGTGACAGTGTATCAACCACAGGGTCACTTGATGGCTCAGGCTTCTCTACACAGCCATCAGAGTCTCTGTCCCGTACATTTTAAACCATACTTTCTTCCAAGCAGTTCTCAGTGTCCTTAAAGAGACATTGGCCTGGATTTCTCAGTCAACCCAATGTAGGAAAGATAGGCATTCAGGTTGTAACTCAAGACTTTGTACGTGAGGCCCATCATAACTTGAAGGTCTCCTATAACAGTGTTTCTCTGATTGAGACTATGAAAACAGGAAAGACCTTATTACATTATATTTCAATATAAGTCTCTCCAATGAGCTGTGGTATAATTCAGTTATTTTTCTCTCTGATGACAGAGAAATAATGTAGGTAAAGCTGTTTAATGTAGGTAATCGTTTGTGAGGACAATTCTAGGGGGCTCACAGGTATTATCTGCTACTGAGGCTATCCCAGTTTTATGAGGAGTAAACCGAAGATATTCTTACAGATACATTACATTTTTTTTCCTCAAAAAAGTTTAAATATGTTTTAACCCACAGCAAATTTTTAGTATGGGTCCCAATTTTTAGAATACACAATTTGAGCCTGGATATTTGCAAGAGAAAGTAAACAGGGCTCAATCAACCCTCAGATGATTTTTAGCAAGAGTTCCACTTTTGCTAAATCTAATCACCCACAGAAATTTCCCATACATAGAGTACAGTGCACTTTGTATCTCTTAGAATTGTACTGTGCTGTGGCCTTGAAGGTGTCTAGTTGATTCGGTGAGGCGAAGTAGCCAAAACTATGTGTCAGGGTTCCCAAACATTAGTTTCTAAAACTCATTGTGTAAAGTGCCTCATTTCTCCCTTTTTTTCACCATTGTGCAAACACTTAAGATAACTGTTGTACTGGGTGAAGCGAGAGGGCCCAGCTATTCATGTTTATCTAAAGGTTTGTAACAAGATTTTATATTCTATTTGTTTTCTCACAGTCTATTCATTCTCTTCCATTGACAAATCTTGGGCAAAAATTAGTTAAGGGTTTTCCCTTCATGCCTCTGTTTTACTAAACAGATGAATCCCTTTATAGAAATATAGAATAGGTTTAGCTAATGATCAAAAAGTTCTTTGAAACAGAACTTGTTGTATTCTGGAAATGCTAAATAGTGTAAACAATTTGAGGGCAAGCATTAATAAAAGCTTCACTGCAAGCATTTTTTAAAGAGAACTAATAAAAGCTTCATGGTTCAATTAATACAACACAGCACTGGGTTTTCCAGAAGCATATGGGACCCAGAAGGCCTGCCCCTGTTTTTAAAATTTACGAACTCTTTAATGATTCACCACTTTGACTCCAGTGCATTACCCACTGTGGTGCCATTGAGTCATTAAGTAGGAAAGTAAAACCAGGACAAAGCAACAAACAAATATCATAATGTCCAAGTAGGTATTTTTTTCAGTTTGTTTACAATATGTTACCATAAACTGAATGTTAAATGAGAGCATCACAGGACGGATCGAGTAGGTTATGACTTCCCTAGAGGACTGGGATCTCTAGGCTTTGTAATGAAATACAAGTCGAATCTTACTACAAGAAGCTGTGTGTAAAGTAACATTTTCGAACTCCTGGCCAATTATCTATTTTGAATAGTAGTCAAGAAAAACATTGCAACATAATGAAATAAATTAGTCCCTTAAGGTTTATTGTAACAATTTGATCTTGGGTGGGGAACAGTGCATGTTCAATTCATTAAATATTGCTTAGGAATTTTCTGCTCTAACTTCACAGTTAAGTGGGTTGTTCTTTTGCTCTTTTTTAAGTCTAAACTTTGCAATCTGATATTCAAAATGGAAACATAAGCCTGAGGAGGCATTTTATAATTCATCAATTCCTGTATAAATCATATAAATTTATCTGAAATTGTAATTGCATATATGCTGAGGAAGAGGTATTTCCAACTTAATATTCATAGTTCTTCTGTTTGCTTTTTAATGCATTTGGGGTCATGTTTTCAACTACTTCCATATTTTAAATATCAGGTCAAAAATCTAACCCAAAAATACAGTGGTTGACAAGTAGGTGTTTTATGCTGATACTTGCATGAACACAATTGTAAGAAAATGTGAAGCTATGCTTTTCCTGAAGCTTCATGACTATGATGTTGGTACATCTGCACAATGCACATGGACAACTCTGTAGTTTATAGAACTATTTCAGATATTTACTGAGTTTTCATCCTCTGTTTAGCTGAGTATTTATCCTCTACATTGAGTTCCAAAACTGTGTGTGTGTCGCGGTGCTACTTACATTTGTGCCGCAATATTTTAATATCCTAAGGAATACAGTGTAATCTGAATTTATCACTAAATAACTCCCAAATGATCTGCTTCCTATAGTTTTCTCTGTATTCATCAGTACTTATCTGTTACATTTTATAAATTTCCATGCATAGTTGTATTCACATTTATGACAGATTGACGTATTATAGGGTTAGAAAGCTAAAAAATGGTGTTAAATTGTATTATTAGTAAGACAATAACACCATTATTAAGGAAACACAAAGGCCTGTTTGTATGAGCAAAAGGCACATGTTTATATTTTCTGATGCTTGTAATTACACTGTATCTGTCTCCATTCCTTCCTTGATCTCTTGGTTGTTTTGTCTGTGCTGTAAAGAGTTTCAACTTTGTGAGTTTCCAGTAGGTAAGGCGTTGTTTCCATTTTAATTTTTGCCATGCTTGCCTTTGTAAATTATGATCAATAAGTTTTATAGTTTATGCTTAAGCTTGTTGATTTGTATTGCTTTGGAGTTACTTGAGGTCCTAAATGAAAAACTCCTGACTACACTATTAGTGGGCTTGGTTTTAAACTCTTATATCGTGTATAGGATTGGAGAAACTTTGAGGTAGTCTATGAAATTGTTTTAAATATTTTATCATGTTAACTTTTTGTATTTGATTAGGTAGGACTCTGATCTCTTACTATAGATGTCTGATTTTCAGGTCTAATTGTCTAATTAACCTTTCCCCATACTCTTCACTTTCAAGAGAACTTGCTCTTTATATCAGTGTTGTTGTTCCCGTGGAAACTGCCCAGGATGAGCTTGAGGTTTTCCTTTGAAGTTGGAAATTGACCTAACAGTTTCTTCCTCTGTGGAATTAGAAGAGCCCAGTGAGAAAAAATATAATCACAACAACTTGTAGATGGGTTCTTAGTTTCTGTCATTTATTCTAAGAATGACTTGTCCTTCAGAAAGAAAGGTTATAATGAAGAATCATTAAGAAAAAGCACTTTTGAATCTTGTATTCTTGAGGAATTTAAGTGTGTTTAATAAAAGTTGGTGATACCTTGTGGGTCCACTGTTAGTAGAAAGGTACTTTATTTTACCTGTGTGTGTGTGTGTGTGTGTGTGTGTGTGTATCTTGAGTTCTACAATACTTCCCAGAGACCCAAGACTGCTGTTTGAAAAGGAAACACTAGAGTTTTACCTTGAACGCTTCTTCCTCTGATCAGTTTGCTTGGTGTATTCATGGACATGGATGTTTTATGATATTTTACTTTCACTTAGTGCATACAGCCTGTTGCAGATTAACTTGGTTACTAAAATAGTTTTCCAGAAGTCCTATATCTTCTCATTATGTATTCTATCAGATATTTATTGACTAGCTATATTTTTTACAATTTTAGTTTATTTCTATCAGAACATGTTTATATCATCAGTATATAATGATTATAGTTATGTGGGGAGTTTGTACATGTACATAAGCATCTTAATTATTTTCTTCTTTTCTTTTTCATCCCCTTCTTTCCCTCTGTTCTTGTCCCTTCCAACTGTTTTTCCCCTTCCCATTTGAAAAAGCTCTAATTTTCATTATTTTCCCATACCATTTCTCTCCTCTCCCTTCACCTCTCTCCATCTTTTATTCTCCCTTCCTTTGAAAAAGAACTCCTAATTTCCTGTTTAATCTTTCATCTTTGCTCCCCTTGTCTCCTGTCTTCTCATGCAAGAGAAACCATACGATATTTAAGCTTCTGTGTTTGACTTACTTCCTTCAGCATTGTGGTCCCATGGCATTGTACTCTGCCATGAAGAAAGGTGAACTTGAGGCAGTCACAGGTAAATGGATGCAATATAGTGTGTATATTTTAAAAACTGCTTTAAGAAAAATGTATGACTATGAAAATTCTTGACTAATTTTTTATGTGTCTGTATCTTTGTGACTAGTACCTACATTATTATGGTTTACATTTTAATGAAGGAAGATTTAATATATCCTGCTCTGGCTTTACATTTAAAGTGGAAAAAAATAAATAAAAAACAGACTTTAAAGTCTCATAAGATTTCTATGAAAGGCCCTAGAAATTAATAGAAAAATTTAGGAAACCAGTTATAGAAAGAAGAAAAATAATACCTATCATGAATTTTGAGAGGTAATGAGTGCTGTTGAATCTATAAATTTCAATGAACTATGTCAGAGTTCATTTTCCTGTCTGTTGTGGGACTGATAGTCTGCCCACCCATTTGCCTTCTCACTTTTCTCAATTACTTTTCTTTAATTTTTCTTTTTTCTGCCTAACTCTGAGTAGGATTTGGGATCTATTTTATAAATTTTATAAAATGAAATACATGAGAAGGAAGGGAAATAAAGAAAGGGAAAGTGATTGAAGTAAATACTCTTAGTGCATGCACTCCAATTCTATAAAGTTTCTAGAACGACTAGATCTCCCTCTGAGCTTCGTGCTAACAGTTCTTTTCTCTACTCTGAGATCAGTCTTCCTTACAACTTCATAACCACATGGAAATTGAATAAAGAAATTAGACAGTTTCTATAATTAAATGATATACCAGTTCAACATTCAAGAATCTCTAGCACAGTGAAAACAGTGCTACGAAGAAAATTGATAGTAGTGAACACCCACACTAGGAAAACGCAGCAAACTCAAGTAAACAACTTGATGCTGAACTTCAAGCTCTGAGAAGAGCAGCACAAACTCAAAGCTCATACAAGGGAATTATAAGGATCAGAGCAGAAAATGATGCAATGAAAACTAAGAGAATGATACAGAAAAATCAAGAAATTGAAGATTTGGTACCTCGAAAGAATAAACAAAATTGACAAACCCTTAGCCAACCTTATCAAAGAAAGGAATGAGGTGGGCCAGAGATTTAGCTCTGGTTCTGGCCCCTGCCTAGCAAGTGTAAGGTCCCTGGTTCGATTCCTGGTAACCACATACAATACTGGGCATAGTGACTCACGTCTACCACCAATCAGTACCACACACCACAGTGCCAGGCATGGTGGCTCATACCTTTAATCCCAGCACTTGGGAGGAGGCAGAGGTAGGAGGATTGCTGAGTTTGAGGCTTCCCTGGGCTAGGTAGTGAACTTGGGGCCAGCCTGAACTCCAAAGCAAGACCCTGTCTCAATAAAAGGGTGGGGGGAGAGGGCTCAAATCCATACAATTATGAATGAAAAAGGTGAAATGGAATGAAAAGGTGAATCAGATCCAGCAGAAACCCAGAGGATAATCAACCTGTACTCTAATAAGATGGAAATCACAGAAAAAATTGACAGACACATATGAACTATTAAAGTTGAGTGAAGAAGACATAAAAATTCTAATCACTCCAGTGTAATCAGTGAAATTCAAAATATAATTAAACACCTACCAATAAAGAAAAGTCCTGGGTCTGATAGCTTCACTGAATTCTATAAGAAAATGTAAGGAAGAGCTAGTGCCACTCCTCAGATTCTTTAATGAAATTGAAAGGGAAACAGTATTTCCAGATTCATTCCTGGAAGCATCCATTACCTTGATTCCAATAATAGAGAAAAACTCAATTGAAAAAATATTAGCATCTTAAACTTTTTGTATGTCTCTATGAAAGTTGTGATTTTTGCTTTATTATTCAACAGGGCTGGGGAAAGTGGTCTCTTCCTTTGGAATATATCTGGTAAAATGGGGTCCTTTCCTATGCGCTCAGGAAGTTCAGTTTTGTAAAGTGGAAATAATAAAGAGCAGGCAAGTACTTGGTGTCTTTTACTCTGAGCTCTGGGGAACCTCTTTGGGTAGGTTTTTATTTGTTGCACACAAACAGTCTGTCTCACCCTGAATGATGCAAGGCTCCAGCCTCCTGTGGGGTAACATCCGCTGACAATAATGCCACAACCCATTAGTTGATCACAAACTCTCTGAATCTGTAGAGACTTGCCCCAGTTCAAATGAGTGACTTCATTCTTGAACTGCAAGGGAAACCTCAGGTCCTGAGGGGGCAGTGACATGTAAAGACTGGATTGTTTATTTTGCTGGTTGTAACTGCAGGATCATTAAGAAAATGCTCACATCCTGTTGTGATTATATGTTCTTAACCACTATATACTATAAAGAGGTTTTAACATTGTTTGCTTTTGCTGTTCTAATGTTCCTTGCCTTTCTCCATTTTTCCATCCCCAGCAACCCTACAGTCTTTGGGTCTAAATAAACACTATGTCTTTGCTTTGGGTGTTATTGCTATCACATCTGTTTATCTGTTACAGAAAAATTATACCAGTATGTATTTAAAGTTATTCATGGAAGCCCACAGTCTTAAATGCAAGCTCTGAGACACTTGTTATCTGTTTGTTACTTACTAAGTCTCCCTTTGTCCCAGTTTCCTCATTTGGAAAATTTGTCATGAATTGTTAAGTTGGTGCATTAAAGGTGTAAGTACAAAACAGAGAGCAAAGTTGCAAGTGTTCATTTAGAATTGTCACACTTAGACTTGGGCTTTTTCCCCCTACACGGTGACCTAAAACTGTTCCTTTAGGGAACATTATTGCAACATCTGTTGTTTGCAGATCTTTCTACACCAATGAACTTAAACGCTGTTCTTCATAGAGTATTTGCCCATCAGCGTGAATGCCAGCTTTATAGATGATGTTTGCCTGTCCCACCTTGTTCGAGGCCCCGGGCAGGGATCCTGTGTTGAATGCCGTCACAAGATTCTTACACACGGATGGTGTAGAGCTCAGAGAGGCTCCAGCTGAACAGAGCATGAGAACAAATCACAAGTATTGACAAGTATTCAAGATAGAATACCATTAAATATATACAGAAACAAAATAATCTGGATACTCAAAGGATGAGCTCATACCCGGCTCCAGGGAAATTGTAAATATCCTTGATGGATATGTTAGATTTCAACAGGCAGCAAGGAGCGGAGAGGAATGGCAAGAAAATGCGCAGAGGTCTGGAGCAGGCTGGCAGCAAAGACCCAGGTCTCAAATGGGGCCCTGGTTTTCCTTCCACTGTGACCTTCTGGTCTGGAATGCTGAGGAGCTGGAGAATTCTAAGTTTAAACCTGGCCTCCCAGGTTGTTAGGAAGGTACGTTTATTCGATGTAAGTGGGTAGAACATCTTTTATGTAATAGCTGTTAGTTTGATTTATACTTTAAAAGAACATGTAGGGCTGTTGTGGTGGTGCATGCTTGTAATCCTCGCTCCAGGGATCCCGAGGCAGGGGGATCTCTGCAAGTTCCAGGCCAGCCTTGGCTACATACTGAGTTCAAGCCCAACTGGAACTGTAGAGTGAGATCCTTTCTCAAAAAAGGTAAAAATTAGAAACCTGGTATCTGGGCTTCCATTTGTATTCGTGCTATATATCCTGTAAGTGCTAGATTTAGGCTTTAGTGACAGAAGTAAAAATAAAAGGGATGGGAGAATAGGTTTGGATATGGTGACTGATGGAAGACAGAGAAACAGTGGAAAGTAAAAAAGGTAATTGGAAGGTTCAAGAATGGCTGTAGAATCAGTGGGACAGAATATTAATTGAAAATATGTTCATTTAATTTATTTTCCTCAGTAGGTAAGAGGCTTTTTCTCTGCATTTTCTTTACATCGTTGAATTGAGTACATAGCCCTTCAGGCAGTACTGTGGTAGCACTCACTCTACAAATGGGGAAATTGAGACCTGGAGAGGTTGGTGATCTTGCTCTATCAGGGTCTGAGAACAGTGCAACTTCTAGTGGTGAAATCCAGGTGCCTGATTCCTGAGTTTTTATTGCTTGCCAGGGGTCTTTTAGTTATCAGGAGGGGAACTTGAGAGAAAAGTGGAGGAAGAGGACTTGGGCCCAAGATGAAAGTGTAAGAGGCCTCAGTTAGATAGAAGTTTAAGCGAGATAAGACAACGGGGGTCACATCAAATCAGGGCACATGCCCATCTCAGTTGGAAGGTGGAAGAAAGAAGAGCAAAGGGATTTGCCGAAACATTTCGGGTCTTGCTAGAGTATCCCAGGACAGGCTCTCGCTTCTCTTTATGGCTGCTACACAATTAACATGTGATACATGGAACGAAATTTCTTGAATATTAAAATGAACATGAACCAATCTCTCACTTCTAAATTTTTCTGTGTTTAATATTATACATTCTTAGTACTTACAGTGGATCCTGAGAGACAAATGTAAATGATTCTCTCATCTGTTTCTTGTTTCTGTAAACCTGATTCAGTTTCAAATCCTGGGGCCCTTATGCTATTTCCTACATATCATATGAGGGCTGATTTTGGAGGGATTGTACCAGTCTAGAAAGATCAGCAGGACTATTCTTGTCTTTTTATGCAATCTGTGAACTGAGATATTGGGATGACAGTTGATACATTATGAGGTGTCTTGGCTCTGAGTGGTTTTCTCTACCTCTGACAGTGTCTTGTAGCATTTCATTCTGCTCTTCTACTGAGAATGTACAAAATGACACTATTAAATAACCCAGGAAATAAAGTTATTGCTTATAAAATACATAAATTATATTTTTTGTGGCATAGCCCATCGTTATAACTACATTTTGCAGACTTGTCTTAACTCTCACTGTTTCTCTGTCAGCATCTAGTTATTTAGAGTCATTTAGAGATTTTGGAGATGAATAAAAAGGACTGCAGAATAGTTTCAAGATGGTGTTGGACATTTTGATGTTATAATGTATTTTCTGGGCTATTTTCTCAGAATCACAAATTTTTTATTGAGATTTATAATTTTAACTGTTAGCATTTATGCTCAGATTCTTAACAAATATTGAGGTATTCATTCTATTCTGTATCTGGGGAGTACTATTTTTTATAGTAATACTGTATTTGAATTGCTCCATATAATGTGATCTTTTACATAATTTATCTCACCTAATTTTATTAGGAAAATTAATGAATGGCAGTCTCTTAAAAATATTTGATTAGAATCAAGGGAAATCAAAGTATCTTGCTGTAAAGGTCAAGATAGCTTTCAGACCAAGTGATTTTTATGGTAAGGGCAAAACAATCTTATTTATAGGATATCAATCAACAAGGCAAAAAGCCTATCACTTGTTATTTGAAAGACATCAGGGAAGTTAGCGATTTTCAGTTTGGACTATGCATTACAATCACCTGGGACAACGAGGAGGGAAAAAACCCCCAAAAAACAACGCAGCCCATCAGGTTGGCTCCCCAGCCCAGTGACTCTGAGGCGGTCTGACCTCTGTGAGGCCCCCGAGGGGTTTTCTCTGCACGGTGTGGGGCTGTTTAGTAGTCTTGTAGCTGAGATGCAGTAATCTTGAACCTAAGGAAATAGTTGAGTTTAGAAGCACACACAAAAAAAGACATTTAAAAAAAATGTAAATATGTACTCTGCTATATCTTTGTAAAAATATGTAAATCAGATTAATTCGCACTCTTTCAAAAACAGAACTAAGATTAGTTTTTGTAACTAATGAGATATTTCATCCGTTAGAAAGGATATGTCATCTCCTAAATGGCCATGATTTTTCATTTATTTACTTTTACTTTTGCTGCTCTTTTAGGCTGTTCTAATGCTTTTGTTTATGAGTGGTGCTCAGCATTGGTTATAATTTATAATTGGTAATCATCCTGGAGGTTGAAGGGCCACCCATGCCTAGGCCTCGCATAAGTCAGACACCATCGGAATCAGGTCCACAGTAGTTTGTCAGTTTAGGGCCGGGGCTACGGAGTGAATTGCAACAGTCCATCACCACGGACAGTTATGGAAACACAGCGGTGACCCACCATGAAGACAACCTTTTCTGTGTAGCTCAGATTAGAAATCAAAACTTGCATCTTTTTTATAAGGAGAGCTCTCCAAAAAGACAAAGCTCATCCTCCTAATGCACTGACACACTTTTCTGTTGAAGCTAAAGGCACAGGTAGACTGCGGGGCTTAGCACTGGCCACTGGTACGGGACCAGTGGGAAGATGGCTAGAGCATTTCTCTCAGAACTTCCCAAAGCCCTAAGACTCGGCCCTACTAGTTACTTCCACATTTTAAAAAGGAAAATTTGGGGCAAAAGCAAGACGGAAGAGAGCTCTTCTGGATTAATCTGAATGGGTTTCATGAGTAGAAGTATTAGGAATATCAGTAAACTTGTCAAGAAGACTTCAGTCAAGTTCCTGGCCTTTCCATTTACACCCTGAAACTCACTCAGCTTTTGTAACTCTTAGTTCCTTATTTTTCAAATGGAAGTGATGACGTAGTAACTGAATTCCTTACCTCAAGGAGCTGAAGATCTAAAGATAATATTTCATAAAACCAATCAAATGTATGGTTTTCAAAACTGTTAATTGAGCAGATTTTTGTTTTTTATGTGGAGCACTCTGCTCCTTAATATGCAGAAGAGAAAACATGACCACACGTTACTCTTCAGTTCTACTTGAACTCAAAGACCCCTCTACATGGACTTTTTTCCTCCCACAAGGTTCAAAGCCCACAGGCATATAAGTAGCCTCCAAGCACACTGGTTGCCGCCTAATGGACAACTCTGGTGGTTTTCTACTAGTATGAAGCAGAATTTGAGTGGCTGTAAAGTAGTGTAATCCATGAATTAAACAGCTATATATTGGCTGCTTATTGTATATTGGAATGGTTTTATGGCAGTGAGGAAAAATAAGAGAAATAAAAGTAAGGACAAAAGAAATTTTTTTAAATTGATTATTTTGTTTTTCAAGGAGCTGGGGATTGAACTCAGTATCTTGCACTTCCCAAGCAGGCAGCAGCACCATTGAGCTACATCCCTGGCCCAAAATTATGTTTTAAATACATACAATGGATCATTTGTGATATACAACCTTTTTTTATCTTCATAGCAATACCGTGCTGCATGTGTTGTTAACATTACTTTAAAGTGAGGACACTGAGGGTCAGTGAGTTTAGTAAGAGAGATGTCCCGCATCTCCTAGCAAGGTAGGACTGGGCTGCAAATACTATTGCTTTTTACAGCAACTATTTTTTTCCTCTTATGATATATTCGTTATTAATACTTCACCCAGTCTAGTCATTCTGACCTTCTCCTTTTTATAACATATTGACATTTTCTTAGCCATCTTTGTTTAAAACAATGACACCATTTTCAAAACCTAGACTCTACTTTCCTCCACATCATCTGTTTGAGTCTTGATCAACTTTTCCTCCATTTTTTTGGTTGCCGACCTTTAACACTTGTAACCTCGTATAGTAAGTTCCCAATGAATCTTTCTGCTTTAGAGTCTCCTCCTTTGCATTTGATCTGTACAGTGCTGCTAAAGCACTCATCAAATTATGTTCTTTCCTCACAATCCATCATGGCTTGCCAGGGCGAACCTTAACTGTTGGTACTCACGATGTATTTTTAGAGTCCAGAGAGTAGGGTGAACACCATTTGGAGGCTTCTCCCTCACTGTACTCCTTCCTGTGCATAATATGAAGTCAGTACTTTCCAGGCCTGTCTGATAACAAACACCTGGGGCTTCTTACAACCCAAATTCCCTGGTTCCACTTGAACTGACTGAGCCAGAATCGCCAAAAATTTGGCGTGTGTGAAGGGCAGGATAAGGCCGGTGGTCCTACAGAGGCTCAGGGCTCAGGAACACAGCGGTGGCATCACGGCTCCCTGTTAGTACTGTGTGCTGGGGAAGTTCGCCAGGGCCTCCGGATGTGAGGCCACGTAGCCATACCTGAGTTCTCCTGCCAGCCTTCCTCACACTCACTGAGGTGCACACCACGTTCCCCGAGCCCCAGAGACACAGTAACTCAGTGGATCATCAAAGAGGTGGTTTTCTCATGTCTGTATAAGCAGGAGATATCTTTATGTGAGCACTGTGTGAAATATGTAAGGAGTTAAACCATGAATAAAGGTTTAGCTAATATGGGAACTGTCTAATTTTGAAATTATATATGTATAATATGTATGTATATGTGGATATCACTTGGACATATGTGAACCTAAGTGAGTCTAGGCCTATCTATGTATATGAATACAATTAATGTATGATTTACCTTGACCAAACATTATATAAGCTGTATTACATATAAGAAAATGATACCTCCAATATTGGTAGATAAAGGATATAAGGATAATATTATAATCGAAGAAAATAATGACCATAAAGCAAGATGGGATGATGGCATTTATGAAACCTTTCTACATTGTCATTAAAATTGCTGTTAAGTAAAAAAAAGATTACTACCATATTTTTCTTCTTTAATCCTCTCAGATTAACAAGATAAGCAAGATTACTCAGTTTTTAATATCACTGA
>PVIC010026383.1:0-24590 GCA_004025085.1 Thryonomys swinderianus | reverse complement strand
GGGCCGGAGGGTTAGCTCAGTGGTTCCGGCGCCTGCCTCGCAAGCGTAAGGACCTGAGTTCGATCCCCGGTTACCACATATAATGCTGGGCGTGGTGGCTCACGCCTGTAATCCCAGCACTCGGGAGGCAGAGACAGGAGGATTGCTGAGCTCGCGGCGGCTTGCCTGGGCACCATAGTGAGCTCAGGGCCAGCCTGAACTACAAAGCAAGACCCTGTCTCCAAAAAAAGCAAAAAAAAAAAAAGAAAAAAGAAATACAATGCCAGAGTAACACTTTGGGCTAAACTGTTAGGTATTTAAGATTGTCTTTTACACTGTCATTTAGATACTAGTTTTAGGTTTTGCTTTTAGGCATATGATCTACGTTGAGCTAATTTTTGAGTAGAATGAAGTACAGATTAAACCAAAAGTTTGTATTTTAATAAATATAGATTTTCAGTTGGTACATGCCTGTAATCCTAGCTACTTGACTGAGGTGCTAAGGCAAGAGAATCACCAGTTCAGCCTAGGCAACTTAGCAAAACTTGTGTCAATAGATGAAAAGAGAGTACTGAGAATGCAGCTCAGTACCAGAGTACTTTCCTAGGAGTGCAAATTCAAACACATACAAAAGGGCAACAAAATGTTGCAGCACACTGGTAGAAAACTTGTTTTTCGAGACAGGGTCTCGCTTTGTAGTTCAGGCTGGCCCTCAGCTATGTAGCCCAGGCAAGCCTCGAACTCAGCAATCCTCCTGCCTCTGCCTCCCAAGTACTGGGACTACAGCCTTGAGGTTCCAAGCCCACCATGTGTGGTATGTAGTACTGATTGCCAGTAGGCATGAGCCACCACACCCAGTATTGTTGTATGTGGTTACCAAGGATCAATCCAGGGACCTTGCACTTGCTAGGCAAGTGCTGGAACCACTGAACTAAATCTCCAGCCCACAGAAAAGTTTTTTAAAAGATTTTTTAAACTGAATTTTATTTTCTCCCATTCCTCTCCCTCAAACCCCCTTCCTTTCCTATGCACAAAAACTTTAGCTTCCATTTCTTCCTTCTACTTTCACCTTTTTTCTTGTCTCTTCCTTTCTCCCTCCTCCCCTCCCTGGTTTCCCTTTCCATTCAAACATTTTCTTCCCATTTATACATTTCAGACTAATTTCCAATTTTGGTTTCTCCCATCAGGGAAACAATGTGGTATTTAAACATGTGTGTCCAATTTATTTCACTTAAGGTCCATCCATTTAGCTAGAAATGTCTAAAGCTCATCCATCTTTGTAGCAGATTAGTACTCCACTGTATATATAAAAAAATATTCTTTATCCACTTGTCAGCTGATGGGCATTTGGGATGTTTCCATGATTTAGCAGCTATTATTTGCTACTATAAACATGAATGTGCTATGGTATGATACTTTTAATTCAGGAAGATACCAAGAGGTATAGCTGGGTCAAATGGAAGTCTAGTTTTAGTTTTTTCAGGAATCTACACACTGATTTCCACAGTGGTTCCATCAGTCTATACTCCCACCAAAAGTATTTGTTATTAGTTGATGTCTTTCTTTTTTTGAGAGCGAGAGAGAGGGTCTTGGTTTGTAGTTCAGGCTGGCCCTGAGCTCACTATGTAGCCTAGGCAAGCCTGGAACACACAATAATCCTCCTGTCTCTGCTTCCCGAGGGCTGGGATTATGAGTGTGAGCCACCACACCCAGGATTGTGATATGGGGTACCAGGGATCAATTCAGGACCTTGTGCTTGCCAGGCAGACACCGGAACCACTGAGCTAAATCCCCAGCCTCAATAGTTGATTTCTCAATAGCAGCCATTCTTTTTGGAAATGAGATAGAATCTCGGTGTTCTTTTAGTTTGCATTTCATGAATCACCAGTTGATGACCATTTTTTCATATATTTATTTGTTGTTTCTAATTCTTCATCTGATAACCGTCTTTTTATTTCAAATATTCATTTTTGCTTTGGGTCTTTAAATTTGGGGGTCTGATTTTTTTCTAAGTATTTTATATACCCGATAGTAGTACTTCATCTGAATAGCTGGTAAAAAAATTTTCCCACACTGTAAGTTGTTTCTTCACTCTGCTGGTGCTTTCTCTTGCTGGGCAAAAGCTTTCTAATAAGATGAGGTCCCTTGTGCTTGCTTCAGCAGCACATATACTAAAGATGAGGTCCCAGTTATTGATTCTTTGTAGTATTTCCCATACAGTCTATGTTCTGTTCATAAAGCCTTTGCATACTCCTACATCCTCTAGTGGAAAACTCTCCTTTTTTAACTGAACTGCCTTTGTACCTTTTCCAAAAATTAATTAACCATCTATATATGTTGTACATCTGGTCCCTCTATTCTCTCCAAAACCTTATTTGTCTTGATGCCAATACTACAGTGTCTTCATGTTATGGTTTGTATTTAGATGTCCCCCCAAAGCTTCATGTGGAGAAGGTGGAGCTTACTTTTTCAGAAGTGGCTGAATCTGGAATTTGTGATGCTGGGTTAAGGGTGCATGATTACTGAACAACTACAGTAGGTTTGGCACTTCCTTAATCCAACTAGGCTGGATGGGATCAAAGAGGCACAAAGACACAGTTAAGGCCCCTCTTGTTGCTTTGCTCTCTTCCACTGCCATGAACCATAGCTCCTCTGCCACACTGCCTTGGACCCCTCCAATTATGGATTAAAACTCCCATAAACTGTAAACCACATAAACCTTTCCCTTGGACGTGTATATTTTGCTTCAGCAACGGGAGAAAAGTAACTGAGACACTTCATTACTTTATCTTTGACAGCAACTCAAAGTCAGGTAATGTATGTTCTCTGAATTTGCTTTATTTTCTTTTACTTTTTCTTTTTTTTGAGACAGGGTCTCGCTTTGTAGTTCAGGCTGACCCTGAGCTCACTATGTAGCCCAGGCAAGCCTTGAACTCAGCAATCCTCCTACCTCTGCCTCCCGAGTGCTGGGATTACAGGCGTGAGCCACCATGCCCGGCCTTTACTTTTCCTTTTAACTCAACTCCTGGCAGCCAATGACCTTTTTACAATCTTCAGGTTTTACCTTTTTTTAGATTTTATCTTTTTACAGAATGTCACATACTGGAATTATATAGGTTTGTTATCAGGTTAGACTCGTTTTTTTCTGAGTAAAAGCATGTAAGTTTCCTCCACATTTTTTCTTGGCTTTAAACTTACTTCTTTTTAGTGCCAAATACTACTTCATCATTTAGATCTACCAGTTTATCCATTCACCTTCTGAAGAATGTTTTGTTTCCTCTAAGTTTAGGCAATTTGAAGAAAAGTGTAATGATTTATATACAGATATCTGTATATATTTTTCCTTTACTGAGTTTATTGGTACACTTAAGATACACATTATGATCTTAATCCTTACTGAGAATCTGCACTTGTACATCATATATCTTGGTTCGTATTTTTTCCCACTCCCCTGCCCTCTCATCACCCCTACCTCCCTATATACATAAGATTTGTTTGTTTTATCCTTTTACCATTAAATTTTTTCTTTCCCTTCTTTGCTTTCCCATTCCCTCCTTCGTAGTTTCTCTTTCTCTCTGAACAAATTTTGTCCTATTTCACAATACCTATAATACATTTTGGACCTCATGACTTCAGGTTCTCATACTAGAAAAGCAATATGGTATTTACACATCTGTTTCCCGTTTATTTCACTTATGAGTATGGCCTCAAGGTGCATCCAATTAGCTATAAATTATAAATGTCTCAAGTTTATCTTTCTTTATGGCTGTATAGTGCTTCATTTTATTAAAAACCTACATCTTATTTATCTACTTACTAATTGATGGGCTTTTGGGCTGTTTCCAAGATTAAGCTATACAAACTGGGCTGCTATAGGTATCCATGTTGAAATAAATTTTCAAGTCTTTGGGTAAATACCAAGAAGTGCCATTATTGTATTGTATGGGAAGACTGTTTAGTTTTGTAAGAAGCCAGCAAACTCTCTTCCAAAGCAGCGATAGTATTTTTCACAGCACAACAAATGAGAAGTCCTTTTGTTTAACATCCATAAACATTTGGTACTGTCAGTCTTCTGGGTTTTCATGACTTATTCATTCATTCACTCCTTCATTTATTTTGGTGTGTGGTACTGAAAACTAAACCTATGGTTTTCATACTGAGCTATGTTAGCAGCCTCTCTCCCTTTTTGATTTTGAGGGTTTTTTTATGAGACAGGGTCTCACTACGTAATCCAGGGTGGCCTCAAACTCTGTCATCTTTCTGCCTCAACCTCCCAAATACAGAGATCATAGGCACACAACACTATGTCCAATGCCTTTTTTTATTTTTTGAGACAGGGTACCTAGAAAACTGCCCAAGTTGACCTCAAACTTAGGATCCTCCTGCCTCAGCCTCCCAAAATACTAGGATTAAAGCATGTGCTACCACTCATGGACTTGGCCATTCTCATAGGTATGTAGCCCTATATCACTGTTTTGATTTTTTTTCTAAAAACATATGATAGGGTATATCTATTAGTTTGCCAATTTGTCACATCTTTCTTGTGATATGTCTATTAAGAGTTCTTCATGTATTTTGGATAACAACCCCTATCAGATGTGTCTCTTAGAAATATTTTTGCCTACTCTTTCCATTCTCTACTCAGAAAATTTCTTGGAGAAGTTTTAATCTGAAGTCCAGTTTGTTATTTCCTCCACGGACTGAACCATACTTGAAGTCACAATTTCTCTTATGTTATTTTTCTGGGTGATTTATAGTTTTACATTTTACATTTAAACCTATGACCCATTTTGAGTTAACTTTTTTTAAGGGTGTAGGGTCTATGTCTAGATTTTTAAAATATGGATGTCTAGCTGTTCCTGTTCCATTTGTTGACAAAATCCTCTTTTCTCTGTCGAATTGCCTTTGTCTGTATTTACGTTGGTCTACTCTGGTTTCAGTAATTGAGCTGGCCTTGTTCTGGTACCACAGTCTTGATTACTGTAGCCTTAGAGTAAGCCTTGGAGTTAGTGTTATTTCTCTAACCTTTTTGTCTCTTTTTTTTTATTGGTGCATTATATATACACATCACAATTACACTCCACACTGAGAATTTATACCAGTATATGACACAACTTTGTCTCTTTTTCAAAACAAAAGTATTTAGTGAGAAAGCACATTATTTTACAATTTAGCAATATCTTTGAGGACACACTTTAGAAGATGGGTGGATTCTCACTTGCTGCTTCATTTAGTTTCAAAAGTTATATTGTTTTGGTTAAAATATGAAGAAAATATGTGTTTGGATAAATACATAGTCAGGAAAAGGAGGAGTGTTCTAAAAGCTC
Source organism: Thryonomys swinderianus (assembly GCA_004025085.1). Classification (NCBI taxonomy): domain Eukaryota; kingdom Metazoa; phylum Chordata; class Mammalia; order Rodentia; family Thryonomyidae; genus Thryonomys; species Thryonomys swinderianus. The sequence goes on along the minus strand of PVIC010026383.1, from coordinate 19,284 downwards.
TTTCAGGTAATTATACATATTCTTTGACTATGCTAAAACATGACAAGGGCTCAATGGTTAGCTATATGGTTCAATCTGAAACATCATCAGTAAAATTTTTTTTTTTTTTGAGACAGGGTCTCGCTTTGTAGTTCAGGCTGGCCCTGAGCTCACTATGTAGCCCAGGCAAGCCTTGAACTCAGCAATCCTCCTGCCTCTGCCTCCCGAGTGCTGGGATTACAGGCATGAGCCACCACACCCGGCATCAGTAAATTTTTTTCGTCCTGTTACATTAGCATCTGTTGGTTTTCTTGTACTTTGAATGCCCCCCACATGAGTCTGTAACACGCTCTGATCATTTAGAGAATACTGATTCACTGAGGGATACAGATATTCACAGGTCATCTAAATTTTGACATGTCATTATGTAATATCAGGATAACACTCATTAATGTACCATCAGGGAAGTTTTTACTGAGCCAGGCACAATGGCACATGCCAGTGTACCTGACTATACAGAAGGCTATGGCAAGAGGATCTCAACCTAGCTTGGGCAACATAGTGAAACCCTGTCTCAAATTTTTAAAAATGAGCTGAGGATAGAGCTTTGTGGCAGTGTTGCCCTGGGTCTGTTCCTTAGAATGGGGGGAGAAGCTTATTGAGACCTGTCATGTTTCTGGTGGCAGATTTAAATTTTAAGAAATTCTAATGTTCTGAAACTTTGAAGGTTATCATTGGCAACAAATATTGTCATCATTTTCCTCTGACAGACTTGCTTCATTTAGCTTTTTAGGAACATATCTGCCACATCCTACCTCTAAAACAACACAGTTTCTATGTCAACTGAAAGGTGTTCCATGAAAAAAAAAAGGACTAGTTCACAACCTAATTGCCAAGTTGCTTTTACTTGAGATAGCCACCATATTATGTTTTGCATAAGTTTTCTCTCTCTTTCCCTGTTGACATATTCTATAAAGATACATGTTTAAAGGGCCGGAGGGTTAGCTCAGAGGTTCTGGCGCCTGCCTCACAAGTGCAAGGTCCTGTGTTCAATCCCCGGAAACCACATACAACGCTGGGCGTGGACACTCACACCCACCAGCCATCAATACCACATACCACAGTGCTGGGCGTGGTGGCTCATGCCTGTAATCTCAGCACTCGGGAGGCAGAGACAGGCGGATTGCTGAGTTCCAGGCTTGCCTGGGCTACATAGTGAGCTCAGAGCCAGCCTGAACTACAAAAAAAAAATAGTCTCTTGTCCCAAAATGGCTTGTCTTTCTGCAGAGTGGTAGTTTCGATGATACTAAATCAGAATCCCAGCCCTTCTTCACCAGCACTAAACTGAAACATCAGATAAACAGCCTTCATTCAGTAACGAGGTCCTAAAGCCCACATTTCTCCTTCAATGGCAATGTGGACTTCTTCAGGACAGTGGATTTCAAGCATGTTCCAAGAAGCTACTTCAAAAGCACTGCAGGGCTGAGGAGCAGGCTAGGTGGCTGGTATCAAGTTCCACTGCCAATTCCCAAGGGTGGAGACACTTTCTTGATATGTAACAGTATTCTACTTTAGATTTTATTTAAAAGTATTCTGCTATTGCAAAATAAATGTCCTAAGTTTTCACTATAAAGTCCCCACCATTCCATGCATCTTCAGATCTATAGCCACAAGGAGCAGTTTCACCTGTGAAAAGATATACTCAATTTTTTTTTGGCAGTACCAGTACTCAGGCCTTTGTGCTTCCAAGGTAGCCATGGTACCACCTGAGCTAAATCCCTGGCCCAGTAACTACCAGTGGAATATTCTAGGAAATGAAAATGATAGGGTAAGGCTCCTTATATGAATGCAAGACCCAGCTAGCACCAAAAACAGCAGCACCAATCTTTGTATCCTAGATGACAGATACAATGGTAACACCAGGTGAGCAGCCTGGCACACAAGCAAGCGTTTGCACGAGCCTATTACCTGTTCTCAGTGGTCTTTCCATCTTTACTAAATCTGAGGTAAACTTATGCTTCCTGAGGATATAATTACTGGCTCAACGTCTGTTTTCCCCCTTTCTCCAACCCAACCTACTAAACCAGCCTCACACACAGCCCTTCCAGAGGGTACAAAACTTCAGTAGCACAGAAACCCATTCTAGGTGTTCAGCCGTGAATGTATTCTTAAGACCTCAGCTGAAAATTATAACGCCTAAAATTATTTAAATCAATATTTATACAAAGAAAGAAATACATTCTAGAATTGACAAATCAATTTTCTTTTTTGTGGTGCTAGGGGCTAAACCCAGGGCCTCTATACTATATTAATATTAAATCCCCATCTTTTATTGTTTTGAGACAGGATTTTGCTAAGTTGCCCAGGCAAGACTCAAATTTGTGACTCTCCTCTCTCAGACTCCAAGGCATGCACTACTGTGCCCAGTTACATTTTAAACATTCACAAAGCGAACACTGAGGCCACCCAACTGTGGATGGAAGACCTGTCCTCTACTAAAGACGACAACAAAGATGAGGCTTGTAGACTATGCAGGATAAAAAGATGAGGAGGGAAGAGTCCTCTGCTTTGAAGAAAAGCAGCCTCTTCGTGCAGGTGCATCCTCTGCGGCCAGCACTCACACCGGTAAGCTAACAGGCCTTTGACCTGGGTGGGAGCTGCAGCCTTGATCCCTCTTGCACTGTGGCTCCCATCTGCTTGGACCCTCCAGTGTGGACTCTCCCACCTCCTTTAAGCTTATCTAATAAATCCTTTTGCATAGTTACACACAGATTTTCTGTTGATTCTGTTTCTCTAGAGAATCCTAATACAGTATGCAATAAAAATGGCACTATTGGGCCGGAGGGTTAGCTCAGTGGTTCCGGCGCCTGCCTCGCAAGCGTAAGGACCTGAGTTCGATCCCTGGTTACCACATATAATGCTGGGCATGGTGGCTCACGCCTGTAATCCCAGCACTCGGGAGGCAGAGACAAGAGGGTTGCTGAGTTCGCGGCGGCTTGCCTGGGCACCATAGTGAGCTCAGGGCCAGCCTGAACTACAAAGCAAGACCCTGTCTCCACAAAGCAAAAAAAAAAAATGGCACTATTTGCCTATGCCAGACAATGATAGTACACACACCCCCAAAATAAATAACTAAATAAATAAAAAATTTTTTTGGAGGCAGGGTCTCGCTTTGTAGTTCAGGCTGGCTCTGAGCTCACTATGTAGTCCAGGCAAGCCTCGAACTCAGCAATCCTCCTGTCTCTGCCTCCCCAGTGTTGGGATTACAGGCAAGTGCTGGGATTACAGGCATGAGCCACCACACCCGGCAGATTTTTATTAATTATCAAACATTAATAGGCAGACTAACAGACAAAAAAAACATATAAAACCTAAAACAATGATCAAAAAATAGTAAATGCTGGGCCAGAGGGTTAGCTCAGTGGTTCCAGCGCCTGCCTGGCAAGCGCAAGATCCTGAGTTCGATCACTGGCAACCAAATATAATGCTGGGCGTGGTGACTCACGCCCACCAGCAATCAATACCACATACCACATATCACAGCGCTGGGCGTGGTGGCTCACGCCAGTAATCCCAGCACTCGGGAGGCAGAGAAAGGAGGACTGCTGAGTTCGAGGCTTGCCTGGACTACACAGTGAGCTCAGAGCTAGCCTGAACTACAAAGCAGACCCTGTCTCAAAAAAAAAAAAAAAGTGAATGCTGACACTAAATGCCTTCAACTGAAACGCAGACTCATAAAAACATCACAGTGTGTCCTAATTCACCTTACCCAGCAGATCTGGCACCATGAAACTTCTTGGCTATTCCCCAAAGTCAAAATGACCATGAAAAGGAAACATTTTAAATCAATTCAGCACAGACAGCTCCAACAGTGAAACTAAAGACATTCACAAAAGAAGACTTCCAGAACTGCTTCAGAAAGTGGCAAAAACAATGGAATACTATAAATATGTTCAAAGGAGATGTATTGCAAGAGGAGGATTAATAGCAATATATCTTTTACTGTAACAAATTTTCTTAGACATTCATTGTGCTTTTCAGCCACACTTTGTATATTTGACAAAGAACTCATCCAAAACTTTACAAAGAATTTCTATAAATCAATAAAAAAGATAACTCAGTTTTTTAATAAGAGGAGGGCGTGCATTAACAGGAGGATAAGTAAACTGCTGTATACTTATTCAATAGAATATTACAGAGCTATAACAAAGAATGAATTAAAGATATTATTGATATACACAACACAGACAAACTTCACAGGTACACTGAGACAAAGAAACTAATAAAAAATATATTCTAGGCTAGGTGTGGTGGTCCAACTTATAATTCCAGTACCTGAGGAAACTGAAGCACTAGGATCACTGAGTTCAAAGACTACATATTCTATATGATTTCATTTATATGATATTCAAGAAGAGAAGAAACTAATCACAATAACACATATGCAAAATTACTTGTGCATCACAGGGTATAGACTGGGAAGAAACATAAGAAACTTTACAGAGTACTGAAAGGGTTCTCTATCTTATCATGGGGGCTGATTATAGGAGTTTAAATATAGGTAAAAAGTCATCAACCTGTATATTTACAACTAATTTACTTTACCATATACACATGAATATATTCAGTATGTACAGTAAATACCTTATATACATACACATGAGTAGAAGTGTAGTACACCAAAATAACTGACAAAGCTACAACTGATGCTGACTTTTCCTTTTTGTACCAGTGCTGAGGAATCAAATCCAGGGCCTTGTACATGCTAGACAAGCACTGGCACTGAGCAAAACCTTCAGGTCTGATGCTTGCTTCTTTAGATTACTTGTACTGCCAGGTGTGGTGGCTCATGCCTGTAATCCCAGCACTCGGGAGGCAGAGGCAGGAGACTGCTGAGTTTGAGGCTTGCCTGGGCTACACAGTGAGCTCAGGGCGAGCCTGAACTACAAAGTGAGACCCTGTCTCAAAAAAGAAAAAATAGAATACCATAACTTCAAGTCCAATTTAGTGAGATGCTACCTCAAATTTTTTTTTAATTAAATTCTTTATTGGTACATTTTATATACAGCTCACAATCACACACAACACTGGAGAATTTGTACCAGTATATGACACAAGTTAATTCTCATTTTTACCCACATCCCTACCCACCCACTATCTCAAATTTCTAAAAAAAATTTTTTTAGAATGAAAGACGAGGGCCATAGTGCACACCTGCAATCCTAGCACTCAGGAGGGTGAGTCAGGAGGATCACTGCAAGCTCGACATCAGCCTGGGTCATGGAGTAAGTTTCAAGATCAGCCTGAACTACATGGTGACACTCTGTCTCACGAAGGAAAGAAGGAAGGACATATGAACAATCTGAGGATGTAGCTGGGTGGTAAAGCACCCCTGGCTTTGATCTTCAGCACCATAAAAATAATGCAATTTATCAAAACACCAATGACATTCTTCCCAGGACTATATAAACAATCCTAAAATTTGTGTGGACAAACAAAAACAACAAAAAAAGCAACAGTCAAAGTCATCTTGAGCAAAAAAAGAACAAAGCAGGGGCTGGAGATTTAGCTCAGTGGTTCCGGCACCTGCCTCAGAAGCGCAAGGTCCTGAGTTTGATCCCGGTAACCACATAGAATGCTGGGCCTGGTGACTCACGCCCACCTGCAATCAATACCACATACCACAGTGCGGGGCGTGGTGGCTCACGCCTGTAATCCCAGCACTCGGGAGGCAGAGACAGGAGGATTGCTGAGTTCGCGTCAGCTTGCCTGGGCTACATAGTGAGCTCAGGGCCAGCCTGAACTACAAGGCGAGACCCTGTCTCAAAAAAAAAGAACAAAGCAGGAAGCATCACACTATTTGATGTCAAAATATACCACAAAACATTAGGAGCCAGAGCCAGGCATGATGGTGCACATCTGTAATCCCAGCACCAGTAAGGCTGAGGCAGGAGGATCACAAGTTCAAAACTGACTTAGGTTTGTTTTTTTGGTTATGTGTGTATGTATGTGTGTATTTTGAGTGGCAGTGAGGAGTGTGTCCAGCTCCTTCTCACTGAGCTGGATCTCCAGCCCTTTCACTTTCTTCCATTTTGTTTTGTTTTGTTTTAATTTTGGGAGAGGGTCTTTCTAACTCACTAAGTTACCCCAGGTGGGCCAAACTTGTTCTGCCTCTCAAATGTCCAGGTTTACAGGTAGGGACGAAATGTAGGGTACAAAAAGAACTCTGTAGTATTTCTGGAACTTTTTATGAGTCAAATTATCAAAATAAAAAGTCTCAATAAATGTTTTATAGATATGTTTAAAAATAATCTTGATGGGGGCCGGAGGGTTAGCTCAGTGGTTCCGGCGCCTGCCTCACAAGCGCAAGGTCCTGAGTTCGATCCCGGTAACCACATATAATGCTGGGCGTGGAGACACGCCCACAAACAATCAACACTACATATACCACAATGCCGGGCGTGGTGGCACACGCCTGTAATCCCAGCACTCGGGAGGCAGAGACAGGAGGATTGCTGAGTTCGCAGCAGCTTGCCTGGGCACCATAGTGAGCTCAGGGCCAGCGAGACCCTGTCTCAAAAAAGCAAAAAAAAAAAAAATCTTGATGCCAGAAAGTTAGGAACAAACCACGTGGCCAATAATGAAGCAATTGACAAATGAAATGTAGGGGGAAAAGCAACATAATGAAATATTACTTGGCAATATAAAGAAATACCAAAACATGCTACAAACATGCTACAGCAAGGCTAAACCCCAAAAACACTATGTGGAATAAAAGAAGCCAAACACAAAGTAACAAACTGTATGACTTATCCAGAATAGGCAAATCCATAGAAAAAGTATATTCATCGTTGCTAGAGAGGGCCAGGAAAATGGAGAGCAACTGCTTCTTTCTGAAGTGGTAGATATGTTAATTAAATGTAAATTAGAGACTAAAATAATCGATGAAAAGGCTGGGATTTAGCTCAGAAGCACCTCACAAGCACAAGGTCCCAAGTTCAAATCCAAGTGCTACCAAAAAAAAATTTAATGAATCATATAAAGTTTTTATTGTTTTTGTATTTTGGTGGTAGTGGAGGCTGAACCTTAGTCCCTAAGTTCCTACCCCTTTTATTTTGAGACAGGATCTAAGTAGGAGGGCTAGGATGGCGTCCAGCTTGCCATTCTCCCCCTCCATCTCTGCCTCAAAAATAGCTGGAATTAAAAGCACAAGTCATTGTGCCCAGTCTTATTTTTCTGTTTGTTTTTGAAACCATAACTCATTACAAGCCTCAAATTTTGGGGTTCAAGGAACTGTCTTGCAACCTTCCAACTAGAAAGGACTATAGGAGGATATCACTATACCCAGCTCTCTAAAAAGCAAGTCTTACAGAATGAGAATTTCAAGGAAATTATGGGGAACAGAACATGGTGGTACAGGCCTGTAACACCAGCATTCTGGGAGGCTGAGGCAGGAGATATGCAAATTCTATCCCTATCTGGGCAGCACAGGGACTCAGTGAAACCTTGCCTCAAAAATAGAAAGGGGGGGGGCCGGAGGGTTAGCTCAGTGGTTCCGGCGCCTGCCTCGCAAGCACAAGGACCTGAGTTCGATCCCCCGTTACCACATATAATGCTGGGCGTGGTGGCTCACGCCTGTAATCCCAGCACTCGGGAGGCAGAGACAGGACAGGAGGATTGCTGAGTTCGCGGCGGCTTGCCTGGGCGCCATAGTGAGCTCAGGGCCAGCCTGAACTACTAAGCGAGACCCTGTCTCCAAAAAGCAAAAAAAAAAAAAAAAAAATAGAAAGGGGGCCCAGAGGATTAGCTCAGGGGATAGTGCCTACCTAACAACAAGCACAAGGTCCTGAGTTCATCCTCCGAAACCTTATACAATGCTGGGTGTGGAGACTCACGTCCACCAACAATCAATACCACATACCACAGTGCTGGGCGTGGTGGCTCACACCTGTAATCCCAGCACTAGGGAGGCAGAGAGGTTGGGGGATTGCTGAATTCGAGACTTGCCTGGGCTACATAGTGAGCTCAGAGCCAACCTGAACTACAAAGGGAGACACTGTCTCAAAAGAAAGAAAGTGGTGGGCCAGAAATTTACCTCAGTGGTTCTGGCACCTGCCTAGCAAATGCAAGATCCTGAGTTCAATCCAGTAACCACATACAATAATACTGGGTGTGGTGACTCACACCTGTAATCCCGGCAATTGCTACCATACCACAATGCCGGGCATGATGGCTCACACCTCTAATCCCAGCACTCAGGAGGCAGAGGCAGGAGGGATGCTGAGTTCAAGGCTGGCTTGGGCTATATAGTGTGAGCTCAGGCCCAGCCTGAACTACAAAGCGAGACCCTGTCTCAAAAAAAAAAGACAAAAAACAAATAGAACTCTTAAAATTGTTTCACTTACACATACAAATGTCCTAAGCCAAAAATTTTTTTTTTTTTTTTGAGACAGGGTCTCGCTTTGTAGTTCAGGCTGGCCCTGAGCTCACTATGTAGCCCAGGCAAGCCGCCGCGAACTCAGCAATCCTCCTGTCTCTGCCTCCCGAGTGCTGGGATGACAGGCGTGAGCCACCACGCCCGGCACTGTGGTATGCGGTGTTGATTGCTGGTAGGCATGAGTCTCCACACCCAGCATTATATGTGGTTTCCGGGGATCGAACTCAGGACCTTGCGCTTGCGAGGCAGGCGCCGGAACCACTGAGCTAACCCTCTGGCCCCTAAGCCAAAATTTATCCTTTGCTGTAAGATTTGGCTAATATATAAATACAGTGTTTCTCTGCTGCCTACTACCCACAAAGCCACACAATTATACTATTGAGCACAGCCCCAGATGTGGTGGCACATGCCTAGAATCCAAGCACTCTTAAGAGGCAAGGACCAGCCTACACTATCTGGTCTCAAGATAAAAAAATAAAAGGGGAGGCTGGGAGTGTAGCTCAGAGCAATGGGCCTGGGTCCCACCCAGTGGAGTAGGAAGCCATGGGAAGCGAAGGACCAGGGACATCACTCAGTGACAGAGTACCTGCCTGTCATGCATAAGGCTCTAGGTTCAATTCCCAGCACTGCAAAAACATAAATTTCAATAACAAAGCAAAGAAAATTCTTAAGGTACTAAAATAGTAACTTCTAGAAAATGGTTTAATTCATGAAAGCTCACAGATCTGAATGAACTAAAATTAATGATGAACCAGACTGTCCAGTCCATAGTCAACATATTTCAAGTGTGCAAATCATCACATTAAAATAATTTAAAATCAGGTCTATTATTCTTCCTCCTCTGGAGACAATCAAAAATCAGAAGCTACTCTCAGGAGGCTGAATCAGTACAATCTGCATGTTGGAAGCCAGTGGAGGGAACTTAGCAAGATCATGTTTCAGAAATAAAGAAGCTGGGCATGGTGGCACACACCTGTAATCCAAGCACTGAAGTGACTGAGGCAGAAGGATCACTGACAGTTTGAGGCCAGCCTGAACTATGCAGCTAGACTTGTCTCCAAAACTAAATAAATATTTATTATTTTTATTTATTCATTTAAAAACAAAAGAACAAAAAAATGACACCATGGTGGCACAGCCTTATAACCTTAGCACTCAGGGAGGCTGAGCCTGGAGGTTTGCAAATTCAAGTGGAGTCCGTTCAATTTACCAAGGCCTTGTCTCAAAATAATAAAAAATGGCCTGGAGATACAGCTCACCATGAAGACCCTGGGTTCAATTCTCAGAACTGCAGGGAGGGAGAACCAGGCATCAGGCTGGGGAATGCACCCGCTAGCATATAACACACACAAGACCACAGGTTCAAATCCCCAGTACCACACACACATGAAAAAAAAAAAAGTGCAGGGCCAGAGATTTAGCTCAGTGGCACCACATCTGCATTGAAAGTGCAAGGTCATGAGCTCAATCCCTGGTACCTGAGGGGGGAAAAACGTGCAGAAACACTAGCAGACCTAAATTCTGGTCCAGTCTAAGCTCCATGATCCTAACATCTGTCAGGGATGTGTAAAATGAGGAACAACTAGAGATCACCAATCTCGAGTCCTTTCTCTCTAGCGTCACTCTTTGTACCCAGAACCATGCATTCACCATTTCCTATATCCTTTTTTGGGGGTAAAGGGAGTTACTGGTGATTTAACCCAGGACCTTCACAATGATCTACATCCCTAGGCTTAAATTTATACTCAGTTGAGGCTCCAATTTAGCATTCTCCTGTCTCAGCCTCCCAGAGGACTGGGATTGTAGGATGCATCTCCATGACAAGCCTCCAAATCCTATCTATCACAAGCCACCTTCCAGTTTCTACTCTCCATTCGTATTCTCACAACGTATTCACATATGAACCAGTGCTCTTAAAACACAAATCACCAATATAAAAAATTTTTAAAAAGCCGGGTGTAGTGGCTCACGCCTGTAATCCCAGCACTCAGGAGGCAGAGGCAGGAGGATTGCTGAGTTCGAGGCTTGCCTGGGCTCTGTAGTGAGCTCAGAGCCAGCCTGAACCAGAAAGCGAGACCCTGTCTCAAAAAATAAAATAAAATAAATAAATAAATAAAAATAAAAATAGCTAACAGGCAGATGGTCCATGGCAATAATCCCAGCATTCAGGAGGCTGAGGCATGAGGATCCCATGAGTTTGAGGCCTGCCTGGACTATATAGTGAGTTTACATGGCAATTAAATCTCTCAGAAACAAAACAAAACAATAACTACTCAGAGCTCCTACCGAGGCATGACTCTCCCATAACCAACACAAACTTACAAACCAAGTCCTGCCACTCTCACCTAATCCCAAAGAGGTCTTCAGTACCAGACCACTTCTCCCTGAAGCCTTACAGTCTCCTCACTCAAGCTCTTGTTCAAATGTCACCTCCTCAAAGCTGAGGTGGGCTCTGGTCCCATGCTCCTCATTACTCATGATGTGTCTGTTTCTGAATCTGTAAAATGGTGATAGATAGTAATAGCACCTAGCTCATAGGATTGTCAAATGTCATCTATCGTTAGTATTACAGAGGAACCCTACTTTCATTTCCTTCCTATCCCCCAGCACTATCTGAAATTACCTTGTTATCTACTTTGTGGTTTTCCCCAAACCTCCATAGAATGTAAACTTCATGAGGTGCTCTTCCCTCATCTCATAAGACAGTCATACAAGAATTTGTTGAACATATGATAAATTGTATCAGGTAATTATTTCAATAATAACTCTTTGGGGGAACAGGTTCTCCCTATGTAGGTTCAGGCTAGCCTTGAACTCATGGCAATTCTTCTGTCTAGTCTCCCAAGTGCTGGGATCATAGCCATGCACCACCAATACCAGGCCCTCAAAAATAACTCTTGATTCACAGAATTAAGTAAACAACACACTGTCTCCACCCACTCTATAATTGGGCTGGTCTCTTCTCACTTGTACACCAGGCAATTATCTCATCAGTAGTCTCTCTTTCCTTCCAATATTATTACATACACAGGAAGGACTGGAAGAGAATGGCAGAATGAGATGTTAGAGCAATTACAGAATACCTGAGATATGTTAATTCTCTAGAAATCAAATACATAAATCCCAACTATACCACAGAAAAAGAGACTCTTGGCCACTAGGAAAATCACATCCTGAAATATGAAAATGTGAAATACCCTAACTTAATTGAAATTGTTTTTCACAGCCCAAATGCTCATCAACCAATGAATGGATTAAAAAAAAGTAGTATTTTTTAATACAATGGAGCACTACTCTGCCATACAGGATAAGCTTAAGACATTTCTAACTAAATAGGTGAACCTTGAGGCCATACTTGCCAGTGAAATAAACTGGACACACATGTTTAAATACCTGTTTCTCTGGCATGAGAAACCAAAAGTGTAAATAAAGACCAAAATTTATAAGAGATATTGAGAAATAGGAAGAAAAAGTTCAAATAGGAAGGGAACAAGGGAGGAGAAAGAGTGGAAAGAGACAGGGCTGGAGATTTAGCTCAGTGGTTCCAGCACCTGCCTCGCAAACCCAAGGTCCTGAGTTCCTGCCGGTAACCACATACAATGCTGGGCGTGGTGACTCACGCCTGTAATCCCAGCACTCGGGATGCAGAGATAGGAGGACTGCTGAGTTCGAGGCTTGCCTGGGCTACATAGTGAGCTCAGGGCCAGCCTGAAGTACAAAAGCGAGACCCTGTCTCAAAAAAAAAAAAAAAAAAAAGGAAAGAGACAAGAATAAAAGGAAAAAATATAAATAAAACTTTATAAAGGGAGAAAGGGTTGATGGGAAGGGAGGGGGGAAAAGGAAAAAAAGGACCAGGAAGATATATCATGTACAAGTGATTCTGTATGATGAATTATAATGTGTATCTAAAATATACCAATAAAACAAATTTTAACAACTTTTTCATATGTATGCATACTGTGATGTGCAGATATTTACATACATACGCACACAGACACACAAAGTACACATACACACACAGAAACAGCCTCATGCTTATCCAAGTCTGTATTCCCATCTACTTCCCAAACTAAGGCAGGCAGATTGCAAACTGGAGATCGGCCTTGACAACAAGATTTTATCTCAAACCAAATAAAAAGACCTGAAGCTGGGCAAGGCACCATACCTATAATCCCTGCACTCAGAGGCTGAGGCAGGAGGCACCCTGTCAGTTCAAAGCCGGCCTGGGCTTAAAGAGTTCAACATCAGCCTTAGACTGCATGGCAAGACCATCTCCAAAAAAAAAGATAAAATGAAAAAGGACTGGAAGCGCATCCCAGTTGGAGAATTCATAGACAAGGTCTTGGATTTAATCCCTAGCACCTAAAAAGAAATTAATTAAAAATGACTGGGGTCATGCTTTTCAATTCCTTTTCGTTTCTGAACATAATGGGTTATATGGAACTAAATCAATGCTTTTGAATTGAAAGCTGTGATTAAGTCCTACATTACTCAGAATCTAAAACACTACAGTTCTTGTGGGCTAAACTTCAGTGGTTCATCAAAGGAAATCCCAAATTCAAGGCTCTGACTTGAAAGCTAGCACTAATTTTTAAAAAGCATCATAAACTACCAAGAATCCATCTTATTTTAGCGTCTTGAGAGTCCTACACCCAATTTGTACATGCTGATTTCTTTCAAGTCCTAAATCCTTTCCACTCATTTCAAAGTCTTTTTCTCCAGAAAAATATTTTCAAGTCGATATTGACATTTTATGAAATCCTAAAGCTACTTTCAAATTATGTTCAGCTTTCAATGGAAAAAATCCTGTCGAAGACATATTAGAAAGACTACCAGTTTTCCTAGGTGCCGCCAATGGGTAGGAAATTCGCTAGGCAGCAACCTAAGCTAACACCAAGGAAAAAAGCCACCAAGAAAAAGTGCGCAGAAGGAATCAGAAAGTCAAGAATGCTTCACGACTTTATTAAAGACTATCTCGGGCTGTCATTCCCAGTAGCACCAAAGACATCGCTCAGATTTTTTGGGAAGGGGTGCCAATGCTCAATTTGGCAGATAAGGCGGACGAGCCGACGGCACCCTGCGTTCCAAGCAGCTCTCCAGGAAAGGCTTCGGCGAGGCCAGCTGAAGGTGGCTGGCACTGGCCCGCGGCGAAGGTCACCAACCCGGGTCTCAATCGCCCCCGCCCGCGCCCCCGGCGCCGCCGCCCCGCGCCGCTCGAGCCGAGCGCAAAGTTTCGAATAGAAACCCGGGCGCAGACACGCACAGGTCTCCGAGCTGAACTCGAGCCAAGAACACGCCCGAAGCGAACCACTTGACAACCAGCTCAGTTTTCGGCAGAAAGGCCAGGGGCGGGAGCGGGAGGCACGGAGGCGGGTGCCGCGTCCGTCGCCCGCTCGGCTCGGCTTCCTCTGAGCCGCGGCGTCCAGGTAGGAGCCGGCATCCGCCCCTGGCGCGGCGCAGCCCGAGGCTCGGGACTGCGGCCGGCTCAGCGCGCGCGCCCGCGAGGGGTGCGGAGGCCGCACGCCTGCGCCCCGCGCCCCGCCTGGGCCCGGGGTCTCGCCGCGCGCCCCCTCCCCTCCCCCCGCGGGCGCGCAAAGCCGGCGCCGCGTCCCAGGGGACCCGGCAACTTTCCCCGCGCGGCCGCGGCGGCCCCGGCGGGGTGGGGCTGGGCCCGGGCCGAGCGCGGCGCGGACTCACTTTTTCGGATGTTTCTCTCTTTTCGGCCTCCGCTTTCGGGCCTGAATGGCCAGCACTGAGGAGAGAGAAGACACACATTAACGGTTGGGCCCCCGGCCTGCGAGACCGCGTGGTGGGGCCGAGGGCGCCCCGCGGGCACTCACCTTTCCGGGAGCTCATCTCGCCGCGGCGAGAGCGAGGCGGGGGGTCTTCACGCGACGGCGGCGGCGACGGTGGCGGCGACGCGAGAGCCAAGCCGAACCGGGCTGCAGCCTCCACTCGCTCCGCCGGCCGGGAGGAGGCGGGAACCGCGCCTGCGCCGCCGCCGCGCTCCTGCGGGGCCCCAAGACCCGCCCCCGCCGCCGGCCCCGCCCCGCCCCCGCCGCGGCCCCGCCCCCTCCCAGTACCCTACCCCGCGGCCGGGCGGGGGTCGCGACCCAGCCGCCGCGCCCAGCTGCGCGCCCTCCGCTGCACGCGGGCACCTGTGCTGAGGGACCCTCCCTCCGCTGTCTCGGCTGCTGTCTCCGCCGCCGCCGCCCGTGTCCCCCAGGCCACACAGGCCGCCCAACGCCCGGGCCTGTGACCGGCTCGCGCGACCCTCCCTCTCCAGCCGCGGCCGCGCCCTCCGCACCCCAGCCGGCCGCGCCGCCCGCCTCTCCATGCGCCCCGAGCGGGCCGGCGCCTCCGCGGCCCTCGCACTGCCTCTCCTCGCGCGGCCTCTTCTTTCCTTTGGTGCCTCTACATCCTTGCATCCCCTTGAGCGCCTCTCCCTCCTCTCCGGCGGGCGTGGAAAGGGCGTAGGACCAGAAGCTGGGAAGCCTGGGTCCTTGATCAACTGCGCGACCTTGGAGAAGTCCTTTTCCCCGCTCCCGCTCCCGCTTCCGCTCCCCACCCGCTCGCGGGATCGCTCAAGTTTAATGAAGGAAAAGATGCAGGTAGCGTCGGGGGTAGGATCAAGCTTTTGCTCGTGAATTGAAGCCTAGTTTTGTGAACGCCCTGTGATGACACAGCCAGACCAGGCAGTTATCTTCTCCACTGCACAGTGAAGAAACAGTCCTAGAGATTTCAGCAGTTCTGTCAGGATCCAAACTCAAGCCTGGTTGTTCCACTCTCTGCCCCTGAGCAGGCTCATAAAGCTAAAATCAAATCCACAGTGGCACAGAAACATAACTGCAGTGTTCTCGCGTTTAAGTAAGCACAATAGTTTTGAAAGATGCCCTGACCAAGTAACTCCTTTCTTGGTGGTACAACTATATGTATGTGTATATATATATATATATATATATATATATATATATATATATATATATATATATATAAACGTTAACTGATCAAAATTCCCAGTCTCATTCTAAAGATGTTAAGCCACACAACAGAAAGTGCTAAAAATAAAGTTGACTTTATTATTTTTTTTAAAAATGCTATTCGGATTTTTGAACTGATTTCAATGTTTTCAACTTCTGATGTTTAAAGGTATAAACCCCACAAAAGATGATTAGCCATATTAACCCATATTCACCAGTTTTTAACATTTATTATGTGGATGCTTTATTTGCTGAATCATTTGAGATTTTTTACCCTTAACTCTTAAGTAATATTTCAGTGCTTATCTACTAAGAACAAAGGTATTCAAGAATTCTATTATCCCCAAGTGTGGTGAGTTTAATCCCAGCATTCAGAAGGCTGAGGCAGAAGGATCACCATGAGTTCAAAGCCAGCCTGAACTACACATCAAGATCCTACCTCAACAAACCACAACAAAGTATGGGCAAAGGATTTGAATAGGCATTTTCCAAACACAATTGGCCAACAAATACATAAAGATTCTCAAAATCATTAATCATTACAGAAATACTAAGTCAAACCACAATGAGACACCATTTCACATTTACCAGGATGGCCACATTTTTTTTCCACATAGAAAACACATATTGGTCAAAATTTAGATCCTCATACTGAAAAGTTGGAATCCTCATGCATTGCTGGTGGGGATGTTAAATGCTATAGTTACTATAGGAAATTTTGTCAGTTCCTCAGAAGATTAATAGGTTTACCAACAAGCCTGCCTCTAGGCATAAATGCACAAGTACTGAAGCAGTTTTTGTATAGAATTGTTTATAGATGCATCATAAGAGCTAAACTGGGAAAATGTCCCGCTGTCCATCCACTGATGAACAGATAAAGAATTGTGGTCCAGGATGGGAGACTTAGATCAGTGGTTCCAGGGCCTGCCTTACAAGCTCAAGGTCCTGAGTTCCATCCCCAGTAACCACATACAATGCTGGGCATAGTGACTCATGCCCACCAGCAATCAATACCACATACCACAGTGCCAGTTGTGGTGGCTCACAACTGTAATCCCAACACCCAGGAGGCAGAGATAGGAGGATTGCTGAGTTCGAGGCTTGCCTGGTCTCCATAGTGAGCTCAGGGCCAGCCTGAACTACAAAGCGAGACCCTGTCTCAAAAAAAAAAAAAAAAAACAATTGTGGTCCATACCTACAATGGCATATTTTTCAGCCATAAAAAAAGATAAAGTACTGAAGCCAGGCATGATAGCACATGTTTGGAGTCCCAGCACTCTAGAGGGCTAAGTTGGGAGAATCTTAAATATAAGCCCACCAAGGGCAGTTTAGTAACTTAGTGAGACACTCCCTCAGTGTGCCTGCTTCCACAGCGTGCATATAAAGACCTGTCTCAAAATAAATGAAAAGGGGCTGGGAATGTAGCTCAAGTGTAAAGGCCTTAGATTTAATTCCCTGAACCATAAAAAAAGTATTGATACCATAGAAAACTGTCCATAGAAAGTACTAGGAAGAAGGTGTGACTCAGTGGTAGACATGTATTTAATCTGTGCAGGGCCCTGGGTTCAATTCCAAACACCAAGACATATGCTAACATATGCTACAACTTAGATAAACCCTGAAAACATTCTACTAAGTGGAAGATGTCAGACACAGCCAGGGATGGTGGCACACACCTTTAAAAGCCAACCCTCTGGGAGGCTGAGGCAGAAGGATCACAAATTCAAGCCCAGATCGGGTAACTTAGCAAGATGCTGTCTCAAAACAAAAATAAAGGGTCCAGGGATGTAGCTCAGTGGTACCACACCTGCCTGGAAAGCACAAGGTCCTGAGTTTGGTCCCTGGTACCAGAAAAATAAAAATAAGTAAAAAATAAACCACTGAAGATGCAGCCCAGTATGAAGGCCTGGGGTTCAATCTCCAGTACCCCCCCCAAAAAAAAGGCACAAAAGATTCCATATTGGATGATTCCATTTCCATGAAATCTCCAGAACAAGCAAGTCTACAGGAAGCAGACAGCGGGAGGAGGGAATGAAAAAGTGCTTTTGGGGTGGTGAAAATGACTAGGAGCCGAGACGATGTTGGCGGCCAACACTGTGGGTGCACTCAATGCCACTTCTCTGAATTGTTTATTTTAAAACTACTTCATTTTACAGGAATTTCACTGCATTCAAACTGCAAAGTTATCTGTGGGTCACCGAGCATGGTGGCACACACCTGCCTGGGCTACATAGTGAGACCTGTCTCCAACAAAAGCAAAAACAAAAACAAAAAGAGGTTCTTTGAAGGGTGTGTTTTCCGTGTGTGTGTGTGTGTGTGTGTGTGTGTGTGTGTCCCTGTGTGCTAAGGATATATAAAACATTCTTCTTTCATTGAACAGTACAACTAGCCCAAGAGACCTTTTTTTTTTCTTTGACAGTACTGGGGATTAAACCTAGGACCTTCATACTGAGCTACATCCCTAGCCCTTTTTGTTTTTTGTTTCATTTGGTTGTTTGGTTTTGGGGAATTTGGAGAGTAGGGTTTTGATTTGGGGTTTGTGGACACAGAGTTTGTGTTAAATTGGGTTTAAACTATGCAGCATAGCCTGGCCTCCAACTCACAGCAATCCTGCTGCCTCAGCCTCCCAAGTGCCGAGACTATAGGCATTTGCTACGAAGCCCAGCAAGACATACCTGTTCTTGACAGCTCATATAAATGGAACCATATGATATGTGGCTTTTTGTGACTGGCCCCATAGCCAAATGTAGAAAACCATTTCTGCTATTGAGTTTTTGCATAACCTTGGGGTAGTTATGTAATGACAACATCTGGAAAATGGAAACAATATTAATACCAAACCTTACAGAGTTATATAGCCAATCTGTTTGCTGGATCTTTTCATTCCATTTTTCACCAAATACTTTTTTTTATGGGGCAGGGATTATTTTAAACATTGAGTCTAAAGCAGAAAACGAAGCACACATAAATCTCCCTGCTGGACATGGTGATGCACACCTGTAATTCTAGCACTAGGGAGACTGAGGCAGGAGAATCGCCACAAATTGGAGCCCAGCCTGGGCTACATAATGGGTTCAAAGTCGTAAAACAAAACAACAATATTAAGACACTAAGACTATCTTGCTAATTTCTACTTCTATAAATTAGGAGAAGACTAAATTCACTGCTAAGAATATTTGGAATTTATTAAACTGAAATATGCCACATTAAGTATCAATTAACAACTTTATACATTCAATAGTAGATGCTCCAAAAAACAGTGCTTTCTGGGCCTAGTGGCACCTGCCTATTAATCCCAGCACTTGGAAAGCTAAGATAGGAGGATTATCATGAGTTCAAGGCCAGCATGAGCTACATAGTGAAACCTTGTTCAAAAATCCAAGTAAACTGGCTCTAGTGGCACACACCTGTAATACCAGTACTCAGGAGCTGAGGCAGGACAGTTACCATGAGTCTGAGGCCTGCCTGGGCTACATAGTAAAATCTTGTTGAAGGAAGAAGGAAGGAAGGAAGGAAGGAAGGAAGGAAGGAAGGAAGGAAGGAAGGAAGGAAGGAAGGAAGGAAGGAAGGAAGGAAGGAAGGATGGAAGGAAGGAAGAAAAGGGAAGGGAAGGGAAGGGAAGGGAAGGGAAGGGAAGGGAAGGGAAGGGAAAAAAGAAGAGAGAAAAGAAAAAAGAAAAGAAATATTGCTAATGGAGACATCTGGAGGATATACTAATAAGTGAAATCAATAGATCACAGATAGACAATTCCCGGATCTTCTCTTTGGCATGAACACCTGTAGATGCAAATGAGTTCTAGAAAGTAGGACAGCTTTTATAGAGTGGAATATTTCTATAGGAAACTTGGTGTGGGAATGTGATGAGGGGAAGGAATAAATATGATACAG
>PVIC010026382.1:5510-24696 GCA_004025085.1 Thryonomys swinderianus | reverse complement strand
GAGTGCTGGGATTACAGGCACGAACCACCACGCCAAGCACTGTGGTATGTGGTGCTGATTGCTGGTTGATTGTTGGTGGGCGTGAGTCTCCATGCCCAGCATTGTATGTGGTTACCAGGATCGAACTCAGGACCTTGCGCTTGCGAGGCAGGCACCTGAACCACTGAGCTAAATCTCCAGCCCTGCCTCATTCTTGACCATAGTAATTAATAAAGGATATTATTATTATTGGTGATAGAATTCTATATCCATTAATTTTTTTAAACCTAAATGACTAGGTTCTCCATGACCAGGCCACTTCATAATTGATTATAATTTTTCTGTTTTTGATATACAACATTCTATCCAGTGAATAATCCAGGAAAATATGCGTTTCTGCTTTAGGCAAAACATTTTCCTTCTCTATGATGAAAGACGCTGCTTGCATTCTCTGACTTTGTGAGCACAGACAGTAGTTATGTTTATTTACAATATTTATTTCTTCTTTTAATGTGTAGTTATCAATTTGATCACATATCTTTTAATATGAGGGTAGAATTTCAAAGAGTTATTTTAAATCCTCATACAACTTAGATTCTAGTTGGTAGGTAATGTCAACAAGGGACCTTATAGTACATGAACTTCCTCACTAAGTTTGCACAGACTTCCTCAATGTACATTCAAGGGCTTCCCATCAATAGTAACTCAGAATGAGGCCCCTGGGGTTTTCTGTCCTGGGCAATTGCTCCACACAGTCCAGTTCTGAAGCAATGTCCCTGAGAGATTGCATGTCAGCTTTTTAATAAATCTCTTTTCTAAGGTATCATCTAGGATATATAGCTCCCTCACCCCATCTTCAATTGCTAGCCACTGATTTCATTCTTGAGAATTGACAGTGTTTTAGTGGTTAACACATTGCCCAGAAAGTAGCCTTTGAACATGGTCATAACAAAGATATCTGTGGGGGAAACAGACTGAACTGGTGGTGTCTTCACCTATGATTTTAAAGATGCTGAATCTGCTACAAGTGGAAGTACCTGCAGAATGAAAGCATATGTTCTCATATCTAAAATTCAGACTTACTCAATGCCCTAAATAGTTCTTAGTAATCACTATTAAGTAAAGTTCAGAAACTGTGTTCTATTTTCTGTTGATTTTTTTATTAGTACGTATGTGTAGTACGTAATGATTACAGTGCGTTGTGAAGAGTTAATACATGGATGTATGCATCTTAATTCTTATTTTTCTCATCCATTTCTCGGTCCCCTTCTCTTCTACAAAAAGTTCTACCTCCCTGTTTCTTATTATCATTTATTTTGCCTTTATTTATATTTTGGGTTTCTCAGATAAATCATACAATATTTAAGCTGTACGTCTGATTCATTTCACATTATGGATTCACAGAGCCTCCATCCTCCTCTAAATGGCTTACATTTATCCTTCTTTATTGTCTTTCTTTTAAATATCACCCTGTCATGTGAAAAGCTTAGCTGTCTTTAGGTTTGCTTGAATATGTCCAAGTATGTACCTCAAAATAACCACTAAATTATTTGTGTAGGCTTTAATAGCATTTGCTTCTTTACTCTAAATTTTAGTTAAATTATTAGGAGTTAGTTGGAGGAGCTATGATTATTTTCATTTTTTAAGACTGAGCTTGACAATATAAAGGGGTTTGCTCAGTCTGAGCTGCACGTATGTATCAAATTGTTTTAAAATGGACCTCAAGCCCAGCTCCCCCCCATCTTCCCCTCTGGAGATTCTCTTCTTATGGTCAGAGATCCAGTCTGCACACTGTGTGCATGTGTGTATGCCTGCATATATGCATACATGATGTGTGTGTGTGTGTGTGTGTGTGTGTGAGTGTGTGTGAGTGTGGGTGTCTTGGGGGTATTTTTATTTTTCTTACTTTTTTAGTTAAGTTCTCTGGTTAGTTCTAATGTTCAGTTAGGGCACCAAACCACTGGCCTAACCCTAAGTAGATAAATGAATGATAAAGACTGGCAGAAAGTTCCCTTCTATCCAGCACAATGTATTTCCTGTTTTTGCTCTGTTGGATATTGATATTTAACAGAAGATAAAGATGGAGATTTTTCTTGAAAATTTATCAAAACATGTTTTAGGGCCTTCCAGAGTCTCTCAGAGGCAGAAGGTGACTTAATTAACATGACAAAGACGCATAAACAGATTGAAAGAAATGACCAGGAAAGTACAGTCCACAGCAGTTAGGTCTATGTCTGTCTGGTTGACACTAATTCTGCCCCAGCATCCAGGGGACTTCTCAGAGTGTGGCAGATGAATTAATGAAACACATGTTGTCCACTGGAAGGGGACTATTCCATGTGTTAAGATCGATTCTGCATATAGGATAAATTCTTTGGCCCTTCTCTGTTGCAAATTGTAATTTAACACCAATTACCTCCTTGTAGCTGAAGTACAGGGCCTGGTTAGCAACTGACATGGTCACTGTATCCACACTCACAGTCCTGCCTGGCCACCTGCTTTGTGATGACAGACGGATTATCTGTGACACTGCAGAAGCTGGAACCACACAGAGATCATAATCTGACCAGGCCTCAGGCCTGAGCCTGTAAACTGACTCTTTGGTACCTATCTCAGGAATTACTGATAAGCTCTCATTTGGTCCCATTTATACACAAGTCAGAAAATCTATTTCCTCATTAAGTTCATTAGGCATTTACTTCATGATTGTCATGCTTAAATGTTTAAAACTTATTTTTCAAGGATCAAGGAGCTAGGAGCTTTGTGATTATGTTCATCCAGTCGTCACAGAACTCATTAAAGGCAAAAACATTTTTGCAAAACAGAGAAAAATAAAACACAATTTAGAATCATTCTATGAATTCATTTGCTCATTTGTGTGTGTGTGTGTGTGTGTGTATACATTCTGCAAGTATCTATGAGAACTTACTCTGGGCCAGGCACTGTCATCCAGACACTGAAGAAAGGACAGGAAAAACATCAATAAAATTCCTACTCTCTGGGGATTTACATTTGCATTCTATTAGAAGAAACAACATTCAGTAAGCAAAATGAACAATTCAATACATTGTAGGGTGTCAGAGAGAAATAAGACCATGAAAGCAATAAAACCGGGAAAATGAAACGGTGTTTAAAGAGAAAGTACTGATCTAGTTCACTAGCTCTGCACAAGTGTAAATGCTCTCAAGCTTCCTCGAGACCCCACCATCATTTTATTTTTTCCAGGATTCCAAGCAGATTAAGTAATAAGCATTTAGTATGTTTGTTTGATGATTATTTTCTGTGCTACGTTGCCCTTCTGGAATGCCACCTCAAAACCACTGGATTTCACCAGAGTTAACAACAGATGCATGTGCACATGTGACACACCTTTATGGACCTGTGTCAGGAGTCTGTCCGTATTATATAAACCTGTCAGTTGTCCCAAATAGACAGAAGGCTACAGTATTCCTTCTAAGGTGAAGATGCTTTAAATATCCTAAGTGCCCCTGTGGTTTTACTTAATGAATAGCACCTCAGAAATGTACCCAGATGGCCAACTTTACATAAATAAACTGTACAATAAGTGAATCCCTTGCCACCAACCCCACAATACTGGTAAGGAAAGAGGAACTTTCACGTGCTTAAGTGAATGATGGTTCCTGCCTCTTTTTTGGGAGACTGTCACACTTTCTTTTCCTTATTCATCCATTGTTACTTGAAATTACTCAGCACACACACACACACACACACACACACACACTCAGACATTCACAGATTCATATCACTGACAACAGACTCGTACACAAGCATACACTTGTCCACATTCATTGTTCTTAACTATAGTTGGATATTTATTTATTGAAAAATTACCAAGAAAAATGTGTAAATATACATGGAAATAACAACTAACCACTTGTTCTTATTTTATTTAATTATCTAATTTGCAGGGTTTCATATACTTGCCATCTATCTGAAATGTCATGGGCTGGAGCAGATTATAATGCATGGATTGCTCAGTTTTGAAATGACTGATACCAAATTTAAAGCCTAAAGATGATATATAATTATAGACCTTATGGATCATAATACAGGATTGGTTTTGTTTCCTTCCTATTTATTTTGTCAAGAAAAGAAACCTCTGAATGCAGAACTTGCTTAAGGAAAGATGACACATGGGTGGAAAATCACTTGACACTTTAAGGTGCTTTACCTAATTTGTAACTTCTAATCAATATGTTAACAAATAATGCATATGATTGGAATAGCCCTCATTATGAGGCTCTCATATGGTGGACATTTTTCAGCAGATTTACTGGCTGGATTTTTAAATCATTCAGGTAGTAAATAGTGAAGACTCTCTTCAGAGACTTGATTGAAAACCATACTAGATACCATCCGTAACTCCTAGGAATTTAGTCTCATAAATAGAATTATCTCCAGTTTTCTTTTCTTTTCTTTTTTTTTTTGAGGCAGGGTCTCGCTTTGTAGTTCAGGCTGGCCCTGAGCTCACTATGATGCCCAGGCAAGCCGCCATGAACTCAGCAATCCTCCTGTCTCTGCCTCCCGATCACTGGGATTACAGGTGTGAGCCACCACGCCCGGCACTGTGGTATGTGGTATTGATTGCTGATGGGGATTGAACTCAGGACCTTGCGCTTGTGAGGCAGGCACCGGAACCACTGAGCTAAATCTCCAACCCGTGAAAGTACATCTTGATGGCACATCTGAGTTACATTAGTGTGGGCCTGACCAGTGGTAAAGAGACCAAAGATGAGAAGGTTAAAATCATCTCAAAGAGACCCAAATCATGAATATAAATGACAATCCTTTTTCCTCACTTTGGTCCTGTTTTTGGCAAAATTTCATTCCCTCCAGGACCAACAGTTTTAAAAAGCATTGTTTTGCTGGGTGTGGTGGCTCTTACCTATAATCCCAGCATTCGGGAGGCAGAGGCAGGAGGATTGCTGAGTTCGAGGCTTGCCTGGGCTACATAGTGAGCTCAGGGCCAGCCTGAACTATAAAGCAAAACCCTATATCAAAATAAACAAACAAACAAACAAATAAATAGAAGCACTGTTTTCATTTTGAAGGAGTCTTTCTGGATGTGGATGGTTTCAACTGGAACACATGATTTCTATAAGACTGTTAGTATGCTAAGAAAAGAATTCTAGCCGGGCTTGGTGGCTCACGCCTGTAATCCCAGCACTCAGGAGGCAGAGACAGGAGGATTGCTGAGTTCAAGACTTGCCTGGACTACATAGTGAGCTCAGAGCCAGCCTGAACTACAAAGCGAGACCCTGTCTCAAAAAAAAAAAAAAATTCTACACATGGCATCGCATAGCATGGTAGGGATAGGGTGGCAGTCTGCTTTGGAGATCAGAGTGTATTTCATCACCGGGGTGATGAATGGTGATAATAAAAGGCAGACAGAGCCTCAGTTGGCTTTATTATCATGTTTAAATTCTCTATAGACAATGAACCCCTTATTCTTTGCACCTTAGATTTACTGTCCCCACTTCCTCTGCTCCCAATGTTCTGCTATCTTTTAAATAGGTTATAGCAACCCGAGAATAGCTGGTCTTTGAACAGTGTAGAGCTGAGATGTAATAAGGGAACAGGTGAAAAGATACCTCACCTGCCCTCTAAAATATTAAATCTGCTATGTCGTAAAGCTGAATGGAGCCAAGTTTGATGAGGTATGGACTTTAGATAGGGCCTCTTACTCCCCCTAGCTATAATTATTTTTACCATTTTACTGTCATTTTAGAGTTATACAGAATCAGTGTAGG
Organism: Thryonomys swinderianus; assembly: GCA_004025085.1. Classification (NCBI taxonomy): domain Eukaryota; kingdom Metazoa; phylum Chordata; class Mammalia; order Rodentia; family Thryonomyidae; genus Thryonomys; species Thryonomys swinderianus. The sequence continues at coordinate 18,946 of PVIC010026382.1, read as the reverse complement.
TGATCTGAACATACATGAAGATAATCTGTACATATAATGTACATATATACAATATGTGTATGTATATACTATGTGATCAAAAGACATACATGTAGATATGGTCTATATCATAAAAACATTATACATATGGAGATAATTTTACTAAGCACATTCCTATTTCCTGCATAGCAGATCAAAAGGCAAAGTCAATTGATCTGATCTTCTACATGTATTTCTGACATCTCTTGTGACACATCCTAACCTGTAGGACAAAATGACTCTCCTGCTTCACTCTAAGCCTTTGCCTTAGTTTCCCTGTAGAGCAATTTAACCTTACAATGCTAGGTCTGTTTCCCACCCTCCTTCATCTTACATGATTTAGCAGGAGTTAGAAATGAGAGATATTTGACACCTGGAAAATGATAACTAAATTCAGCCGTGTTATCTAGACATGACACGACTTTCACTGCTGTACCTTGTTCATAGTCTTCCGTGTGTGATTATCAGTCATCACATTTACCAACTTTCCCTGCCGCATGGCCTTTCAGATTACTTGGTGGAAATTTGTTCTTCTATGCCACATCCCTTCCCTAATATGCTGTTCCAAATTACTCTCTCAGACTTATGGATCAAGTAGAATGTTTACAAAACAGACATCAACAGTTAATGTAAAAAGAGAAGCTTTCCTTGGTTTAAGTGTGGAAAGGAACCTCTGTGTTTCTTGACTTCAAAAAACTCTTACACTGTCACTTGTCATTTGAAGTTGTCTCCACTGGGGCACAGAAACAAAAAGTGTGATAGTCCATATAGTGGCCTCTCTGTTAAGAACCACGGAGGAAAGTATGACTAGTTTCTAGTCTTTGAGACAAAGAGAGTAAAGTCACAAGAAAGTGCTTTAAGGATTGCAAGAAAGAGAGTGACATCTGACTTCCAGTCTTTGTCTGCAGTCCACTTCACATCATACACTCTTGCAGTTGATGAGAGATCAGTGGGGACAAATGGGGTGTGGAAGGACTTGGTAGCAGAGAGGTACTGTATTTAAAATGACCCGAGGGGTGAAGTTACGATGGAGAGATGGATTGAAGCTGTGGATTGGCAAGGGCCTGCCCAGGACCTGAAGTGGATTTTGCACGAGGACACAAATTGGGTGGATCAGCCTGTAAGAGAACAATCACCCATAATTCCCCTGACGCCTGAAGGGACACTCATTCACAGGGACCATCACAGAGGAGCTGGAACCTGGCGGCCGGAAGTGTTCCCTCTGCTGCCTCTCTCCACAGGAGGAGTAAACAGTGCCTCTTTGCTTTTCAAGGCTCTCCAAGTTCTCCGTTGGGATACTCCCTCCTGAAAATTTGAAAATCTGTGAAGTGTTCTATTGCTGTCACAGTAGCATGGAAGCTACTGTCCACATTTGTTGAGCTGGAGCCAGACATTCAACACATTTTTTTTTTTTTTTTATTGAGACAGGGTCTCGCTTTGTAGTTCAGGTTGGCTCTGAGCTCACTATGTAGCTCAAGCAAGCCTTGAACTCAGCAATCCTCCTGCCTCTGCCTCCCAAGTGCTGGGATTACAGGCATGAGCTACCAAACCTGCATTTGTGGTATGCGGTACTGATTGCTGGTGGGTGAGTCACCACTACTGGTATTATTGTGTGTGGTTACTGGGGATCAAACCAGGGACCTTGTGCTTGCTAGGCAGATGCCAGAACCACTGAGCTAAATCTCCGGCCCTTCAACACATCTTGTAGTGCTGTACAGCAATTTCTTTCCCTTTGTTCCATATAAATTTAGTTGTTCTGCAGCGTACTTATGTAGGTGAAAACCTGATCATCCAAGCCTAGTGCCTCGCTTTTATTTTTATATAGAACCTATGGAGGTTTTGCATGTTTTGACTTTTGCGGGAATAAACTGCTGTGTATATGAAGAGAGATTGTATTTGTTTCATTTAGATTTTAACAGGAGCTCTTCACCATTTTAGAAAATCGCTGCTGGCAATGTTTGTGACTGTTGCCCTTGGATAGTTCTATCTACCTACTGGGGCAAGCATCTGGCCCCCACACCTCATCTCGTGTGGTCATATTGGAGTGTTTATACCATGTCAAAATATTAATTTATTGCTAAAGGTTACTAAGTATTTACCCATTTGTGTTATAGCTGGAGCATTCTGTAAATTATATACATATGTATATGTATATATATATGGAATAAGTTATGTTATCGATTTTATTTTAGAATAATGTACATTAGTTTTTTTTTTAATGATGTTATGATCTGTGTATTTCTCCAAAATTCATGTGTTGGAAACTGACTCTCCAGCGAAACAGTGTTGGGAGGTAGGGGCTAATGGGATTTGTTTGTATCACAAGACCTTCCCTCTTAGAAATGAATTAATGCCGGAATGAAAGCACTTAAACGAGTGGATTTGGTCTCTCATGCCTTCTCTCACGGGAAGACATAGGGTTCTCCACTCTTGTGTTTCTACCTTCCACCTTCTCTTGCAAGGATACAAGAAGGTCCTCTTCAAAGGCCAGAACATTAATTTTGAACTTCTCAGCTTCTAGAACCGAGAAATAAGTGTCTGTTCTTTGCTAACTACCAAGTCTCAGAAAGTTTGTTTTGGCCATGCAAAATGGGCTGAGACAAGGACAAAGTGGGCGGAGTGAACGGATCAACTCTTCAAGTTATGATAAACAGTCTGCTGTATGAGAGCAGGGGCCTGGGGAAACGTTTTGAATTAATTATGAGACTGACATGTAACAATAAATAGGAATGAGTCAGTTACCAGAATGGGGCTGTTTTAGTAACTAAAAGTGCCTGAAGAGGCTCAGGGCTGATAGGCCTTTTAGAGAGTTATTGCAGGAAGGAAGCGCTGCTGGTGCTCCACCAGAGGCTGTCTGGGAAACCACGGAACTGAGGGCCTCCTACGGCTTCGACATCCAGTGCTCAGTGACGTCTCGGGAGGTTGGAGAGTCGTTACTAATTGCTAGTAAAACTACAAGTCAGTGTCTTGCTTCTCTTCCAAATTTAGGATGCTAATAACTTCTGCTTCTTTCAGTATTACTGTGCGAATCATGGGGTGCAATAAAAGTGTAAAGTACTCTGTAATGACAGAAAATATGATCTTGTACCTTCTTGCATCCACCGTACCAAGGCCCATGCTGTGCATGTAAAAATACCTAATAATTCATGTTAGTTTGTTGCCTCGGCCTTCTTTTCTGGCTGTAGGCATGGATGCTGACATTCATGATTTAGGCTCCCTATTTCCAGTAGAAGTGAGTTAATGTCTTTATTTACATGTACAATACAGCCAAGGAGCTATATATGATTACTTGACATCATTAACTCAAGAATACCAGAAAGAATTAAATATAATAGTGGCAGGGCCAGGGATTCAGCTCAGTGGTTCTGGTGTCTGACTGTCAAGTGCAAGGTCCCGAGTTAGATCCCTGGTGCCACATACCACAAAGCTGGGCCTCGTGTCTCACATCTGTAATCCCAGCATTTGGAAGGCAGAGGCAGGAGGATTGCTCTGAGTTTGAGGCTTGCCTGGGCTACATTAAATATAAATATAAATAAATAAATAAATAAATAAATAAATAAATAAATAAATAAATAAATAAATAGTGGTGTATATATAGTTAATTGGGTATCCTACAGGAACCGGTGTTCTTAAAAAAAAATATATATATATATATATATATATATATATATATATATATGCAAAGAATGGAAGAGAAGCTGCATGTCAGTTTTAAAAGGCAGATGAAATGGAGTGTAAAATCCCACCTGGTGCACATCAGCAGGGCAGTAAGATTCTGCAGAGAGGACAAGAGCAATTCCAGAAGGCTGGCTGGAGGCTAAGCTGGTGAGAGTGCAGTGCCCGCCCTGTCTCTTAAGCATCCATTTGACCTCTGGGAAGGCTGTTCAGACGCTACCTTTATCTCCAAGTCCTCTGTCTTGCAAATGCAATCCTTTTGCATAAACTTCAGCTTGTGCTGGGAATTGTTGCAAAGCCAATCCATGCCTAAAGGAAGTGAAAAGATTGGCCCTGTAGAGGACTGTACTACTCCACAGAACCCTTGGTAGTGTCCCTGTCCCAAGGTCCACATTGTCAGCTGTGAACTGTTAAGTATAGTCAGAGAGGAAGAAAATCTAAACTGTCATTCACTCCCCTAAATTATCTTTCTCTCAGTTAAAAGTGTGGGTGGCTGCTGTTGGCTCCTTTCATGTTTGTTCTATAGAAGAATGATGTGCTGCTTTTTGCTCTTTTTAAAGACACTTTTTCCTTAATTAAAGGTCATATGATGTCTTTCCATTTGATAAAAAACATAGTGTTTATCTCATTTCCTTCAGAACTCTATACACTTCAATTAAATTTCAGTTAATCCCCTTTTCCCAGAGAAAACAATGGAAGACTTCTATCAGACTTTAAATAATATTAAAATATATATTCACCATCTTTATCTAGTTCATTAATGATATGCATTAACTTCCATAGTTCTTTTTTTTTTTTTTTTTGAGACAGGGTCTTGCTGGCCCTGAGCTCACTATGTAGCCCAGGCAAGCCTCAAACTCAGCAATCCTCCTGTCTCTGCCTCCCGAGTGCTGGGATTACAGGCATGAGCCACCACACCAGACACTGTGGTATGTGGTGTTGATTGCTGGTGGGTGTGAGTCTCCACACCCAGCATTGTATGTGGTTTCCAGGGATCGAACTCAAGACCTTGCACTTGTGAGGCAGGCGCAGGAACCCCTGAGCTAACCCGCCGGCCCTCATAGTTCTTTTATTATCTTCACAAATAAATTTTTCACAACAAAATTGGAATAATACATTTTCTTCATGTGTGACCGTAAGACTTGACATAAGACAGATTTATGCTGTTAGTGTAGAACTAAGCAAATTACTTCAACTTCCTAAATTTCAGGTTATATTGTTGTAAAATAGGAGTACTGGACAGATTTTGATCTCTTTTCCCCATTAAAACATTGAAAGATCATAGTATAAAGGATCAATGGTTACTCTTCTGGATTCAGATCTTCCTTTTGTCACGTTATACTCGATAAGCAAGTGATGCACACTATTAGCAGCTCCATATATTTCTGGCAATTTTTTTTTTTTTTTTGAGACAGGGTCTTGCTTTGTAGTTCAGGCTGGCCCTGAGCTCATTATGTAGCCCAGGCAAGCCTCGAACTTAGGAATTCTCCTGCCTCTGCCTCCCAAGTGCTGGGATGACAGGCATGAGCCACCATGCCCGGCATTTCTGGCAATTTTTGTTGTGTAGAAGGTATATTTACTCCTTTTCTCAGGAAACATAATTTTGCGATAGGACAAACTTCAGTAGCATTTACTTATTTAAAAATAATCGTTATTTAATGTTGTTTACACACATCATATTATACACTATTGTTGTCTTTTATAAAAATATATTTTTTTACCATGTAGTTTTTAAGTCAGCAATGCTCAGATTATTTTAATTATCAAAATTTTAATATATTTTTACATTATTCTTGACAATGCTCATTAGGTTTAAATGGCTTCTAAAAGGCATTGTTAGGTAAGAACGGTTAGATCATCACAATTTCATATTTATTAATTACTTTAAATTAAAAGTAATTTCCCTTTTTAAAATGTTTGTATTTCCTATGTATGCAAGTCCAGCATATATAGTAAGAAGTATTTTAAAACATACTGTAGCTTTTACTAGAGTACATTTTAGACACATACAAAGTGGAGGGAACAGTGGAACAAACCCTATCAAGCCATGCTGGTGCCAGCAGTTGTTACTAATGGTCTGTCTGGCCACGTCTAGATCTCCCCTCCGTCTATCACACTGAACTGTTGTCAATCAAATACTGCATTTCCTTTCAGCAGTGTACACTTCACCGAATACTTTACTTCTAAATGAGAACTCGGTCAAAACTGCAACAACATGTCACACTCAGAACATCACAACAATTCTTTAGTCCCATTGGGTATTTCTAATCATCTCATTAACATGTGTCTACATATGATTTAGGACAACAAAGATCCAAATGATGACAAAAACATTAAATATGTTGAATGTATTTTGATGCATACATACTGTTTGTTTGTAAATTTAGTTTCTACCTTTTTTCTTGCAATTTAATATCTGAAAACACCATTTTTGTGGTTGCTGTTGTATCATGTTTTATACTCTGAAATTTCATGATTGCAGTTCTTTGGACTGTTACAGTGGATTTTTCTGATCCCTGTCTTTCCTATAAACTTTAGCCCTTATTGCCATGGTGATGTCATAAATAGTGTTGTTTACATGTCCTCTATTGTGTCATATAAAGAAGTACATAAGATCTATCTGCCCTCTTTTCGTGTTTTATAAACTGTCAGTATGTTCAGGTACTATCAGCTTAGTTGTATTATAAAATTTCCCATAAAATGTTTTCAATGGCCACTGAAAATTTTTGCCTGTCTTTGTTATTTCATCAGTCATTTGAAAATGTTAATATTCTAAAACTATCACTAGTTTACTATTTATTTAGTGAGATTCTTAAAAGAACATTCTTTCATCAACTATTTACCCTGAAGTTGAATTTGAACAGTGTTTTACTACTTTCAATAAATTCTGCTTATGTATAACCTTTCCCATTTGTCCCTGCTGTGATAAATCTGCAATTTATGTATCTTTTTCCCTTTGGGAACAGCATTAAAAATCACTGTTCTTCAGTTAGAGCGAGCCCCAAATTTATAGAGACTTAAAAATTTTCCATTTTTCACAACAGTTTTTCTGGAGGTCAACCTGGCCAACTTTGTATAATTCTTAATGTGCATATCGTCAGGGTAGGTTTTACAAAGTAACTTCTCGAGTCCAGTACTTGAAGTAAATAGTCCAAGAGTGCGCAAAAATGTATACAAGTTCAAAAGAATATTGTTTATATTGGCACAAAATTATTGCAAACAATCTAAATGTCTAACAATAAAAGATTATGATAGCAATGTGCACCCATTAACTCTATACTGACGAGCAGAATGATGTAGAGATCAGTATACATCTATGTTGATATGAACATATATATTGTGCTAGGAACAACTTAGAAAAGATAAATAGTTGGGTCTTATATTTGTTAAAACAGCTTCATATATAGAGAGAGATAGGAAAGTATGCACAGAAAAATTCAGCAAGACTATACTTTCAAATGTAAAGTATACATATCAGTTTTCAAATGACAGTGTCTTGCAGTGCATGGAGACGCTATACATGGTATTCTATTTCATCTTCAGAACCCCTCTCTGACGTAAGTATAAATAACTTTACTGTACAAATCAGAGTAAAGCTCATAAGCTCCTCAGCAGGGACTTAGATCCCAAATTCTGTATTCTCTTCTTTGCCTGTTTGACCACTCCTTTCCACATAACCCCTCTTCACTTCTTCTCTACCTTGCAAGTGCTATTTGACAGGCTTGACTACAGAGACTATCTTATTTAATTCTCTGTCACCACATTTCTGTTGGAATGGATTACATTATCAGTCAATGTCTAACCACTTACAGCGTTAGCACAATCTGAGCCCTGTGCCACAGGATATGCTGCTCTTTGGCCCGCTTGTATACTGAGACAGTAATAAATTGTAAGCTCAACACACAGAATTGCTTCTGCTGCCTAAAAATAATATTCCACCATCAGTCATACAGGGGGAAGTACACCCTTCATTAAAATAAAAACGTCCTGACCTCAGGCATGTGTCTGGAAATACCCTATTCTCACAGTCCTGGGCAATAAAGTTGACAGGAAATCTCAAATGATCACTACAATTGCATGAACTAAAGCAATTTTTTTAAAAAAATTATAAATAGTAAAAATATCACCTAACTTTAGCAATGTAGGGATGTTCCATTTTTTAATCAAAACCTAAGCCAGAACTTCCACATGTATTATGCTGACAGATCTTTACAAAGAACTTTAAAAACTGTGTATTCTATTGTAATGTGCTATTTAATAGATGAAAATAGCAGAGCACCAAACGTGTTGGGATACAGAATTCTTCTCCCTTAAGAAAGGAATAGACTGTGATTGACTGTGAACCAGGACATTGGTCAATGTGGGCACGGAGGCAGAAAAATGGAGATGGGATAGAAAGGCCAACTGCTTTTATGGGAGAACTTGTGACTTTCATATAGAGAAGAAATGTCCATTTTGCAGATTAAACCTGCAGTACACTTTCTGTGTCCTATTGTGGAGTAAAGAACGCAAGAGATTACATTGTTAGGCGTGATTTAAGCATGACAACATCTATAATTCTAATTACCTCTTTAATGTCCATGAGCTTCTTCAAATTGCTCTGGTAATAAAATGGAAAAGAGACATTCCATCCTGCTTACTTTACAGAGTTAGAGATTATGTGAGAACACGAACAAGGAAGCATTTTGTGAAACATAAAACACTACATTAACATAAGGCTAAAATTTAGAATTATTTGCTGGTTATACATCCCTGTCTGTTGTCACGCAACACTCACTTGGGCTGTTTCATAACGTACGAGCTTCTAACAACTGTTTTAAATGCCTAATATGGACTGTGCTTGTCTAAAGTGCTGCTGATGCAGCAGAAAACACAGTCAACTTCCCTGTGCTCATAGAGTTTGCATATTAAATCAGGGGGCACCGTTAGGTTTGTGAAGATATTAACTCATCTAACTTGGCCTAATATGAGTGCCTGCCTTGCATCAAGAACCATCATGGGATAGAATGCTTACATATTAGCAAGTAGCCAAGAGTTTGTCAGGGTTAAGATGAGCTAGGATACAGCACAATATAAACAAGATAATGAATAAAGGAGACAAATAACTCAGATGTGGGGATCGGAAAGGTAAACTAAAGGCAGAGTCTCTCAGATGAGTGGGCAAAACACAATGAAAGTGGTGGGCAGATTTCTCATTCTACTCCATATTTCAAAGTATAGTGTGCCTGGCTGGGTGACGGGAGATATCATAGCACACAATAAATCACAAAAGAAAAGAAGGTAATCAGCTGGAAGACTAAAGGTTTAACCAAAATCACCTAATTGTAAATAAATTAAATTTATCTGATATGACTTCAGACAGCAGATTTCAATTAGTGATTAAGTATCACCTTCATAAAATCCTTATACTCGCCTCTTTTACTTCTGTGAATATCTTCTCAGTAACACCTCTTCTTCTCCCTTTCACACACTTCTTTTCCCTTTCCCAGCTTTATTTTTCTCCAAAGCACATAACACTTTCTGTCAAATCTATTTTTTACTCATCATTTCTCAGTCTGCGTTTCTCCAAAATAATATGTCATTGGAGACAAAGATTTTAAAAGCTTCATTTCTCGCCATATTTCAAGTTCCTAGAACAGTGTTTGGTCCATAAATATTTGTTGAATAAATGAATTAGAGTTGTCCAGAACATGAAATGGGGTTTTTGGAGTGTTTTTTTTTTATCATGCACAATCAAAAGATAGTGTAGTTATTTACTACTGTATCAATACAGTTTGAGGTTTTTGTTTATTTTTCTGATAAAATATATAGACTTTTGCTAATGAGTTTGAGGAGCTCACTACCTCAGGTGTGCTTATGCAAATCTGAAATTTTAAAGTTTATTGTGATATTCTGAAAAATATATTTAGTTACCTTAATTTTAATGTAAACATTAAAGATAAATGTGGGCATAAATTGATTTAGGATTAAAATTAAAAATGTCATTTCATGCCGGGTGTGGTGGCTCACGCCTGTCATCCCAACACTCGGGAGGCAGAGACAGGAGGATTGCTGAGTTGGAGGCTTGCCTGGGCTACATAATGAGCTCAGGGCCAGCCTGAGCTACAAAGTGAGACCCTGTTTCAAAATAATAATAATAATAATAATTTCCATGGTCTAGAATATTCCATTGAAGACTCTTTCCGGGCATCCTTTCTACAAGGTGAACAATGGGAACAGATTCTCTCGATAGACTCTTCACTGATTTCCCTCTATCCTGTCAGGATAGAGTGAAATTATCCTCTTCAAATAGGATTTTAAATATGGTATACTGGCTGGGGAAACCATGTCCCTAAGAGATGATATACCTGGCAACTAACAGATTGGCTTTTGTCTAATTATTAATCTTTATAACATGCAGTCTTTGTTTTCTTTGTTGAGGCATATATTTCAATGACTTAATGAAGCCTTATTATATGCTTAGTGGCTAGTACACCAGAAGGTGAAATTTACTCTTGGATGAAACAAATATGATTTGTTTCAGAAAAGGAAGCTGACTAATGGTAAGATTTAACTTACCATTCTAGTTGTAATTTCTAAGATTTTAAGTATGTTTCCCTGTTTTAGTAGTTTCAAGTAGCATTTTGGTACTGGTCTCACTAATGATTAGAATGATAGCCAATGGAACTAAATTAATGATAAAAGTAACTAACATTGGGCCAGAGGGTTAGCTCAGTGATTCCGGTGCCTGCCTTGCAAGCGCAAGGACCTGAGTTCAATCCCCGGTAACCACATATAATGCTGGGCGTGGTGGCTCACGTCTGTAATCCCAGCACTCGGGAGGCAGAGACAGGAGGATTGCTGAGTTCGCAGCGGCTTGCCTGGGCACCATAGTGAGCTCAGGGCCAGCCTGAACTACAAAGCGAGACCCTGTCTCCAAAAAGCAAAAAAAAAAAAGTAACATTTACTAAATGTGCCTTGCACTATATGGATACTTTGTAATGTGAACTTATTTAGTCTTCAAACCAGTCTCTTGATTTAGATTCAAATAGCTTTTATATTTTAGAGTTAAAGGAACTGAAGCACAGGACTGAGTAAATTCAGGTAATTTGGTTTAGCAGCCTGTGCTGATAGTTACAGTGCTAGATTGTGAAGTTTTCATGGATTTTTCCTTGCAAAGCTTTATTTTACTATGCATATAAATACATTAGAAAAAGGATATGAGATGTTTGTGGAAAGAGATGAAATGGATACAGAAATAAATTATTATTTTCTTGGAGTCCATATATATAATTTTAAGCAATCAAGGTCATTATGTCTTTAATTTATAGAATATGCACTTAAGCATATATTTATTGACAGTTTAATATCTCAGACAGAAGTTCTCGAAATTTGTGGACTCCCTTACGTTGTTAAAAATTATTTAGAACATGTAAGAATTTTTGCTTAGGCAAGTAATATCTATAGATACTTATTGTATTAGAAAAGAAACTAAAATTTTATTAAAGTTCTTCATTCATGTAAAAATCACAAAATCACACATGTACCAATTCCCTATGATGAAAGTGTTTATTGTATATACAAATATATACTAATAAAATTAAATTAATAAAATATACCCATATGTTAAGAGAAACTATATATTTTTATAAAAATAGTTGTATTTTCCAGGGATAGATAGTACAGCACATGTTTAGCAAAGGTGAAACCTTGAATTAAATTCTTAATACTAAAAGCTAAATAGTTAAATGATAAAAAGTATATTTTCTAAAATAATATTAGTAAGAAAAGTGGTCTTATTTTCTATACTTTCTAAATACTTAGATTAATAGAAGAAAGATTTTCATTTCTGAGTCCCCATTTAATCTGGCTTCTAGAAAACTTTCTAGATGTTCTAGAAAAACATTTAATCTGGCTTCTAGAAAACTTCAGGCACACAGGAAAATCAGGATGAACAATGCAAGCAAGATCTTTGTCATATGATCAAACTGGATTCATGGTCTCTAAAAGGTCCCCAAGCATGCTCTGGGGACAGCAGATCACACTTCTGAGTAAGTAGTGTTCTTTTAGAATGTCTGTATGGCAATTAAAGCTATCCAAATCTTAGGGCTTCCTGTAGACTATTATATAAGTCTTGGATTCTATTTTTCTCCCAAAACCCCTTAACTTTCAATGCTGTTTTACAGATTTTAAAGAATTTAAGAGCATTTCCTCATTATAAGTGACTTTCTATTCAAAAAATAATATTCTGGGCCAGAGGGTTAGCTCAGTGGTTCTGGCACCTGCCTCACAAGCGGAAGGTCCTCAGTTCGATCCCCGGTAACCACATACAATGCTGGGCGTGGAGACTCAGGACCACCAGCCATGAATACCACATAGCACAGTGCTGGGTGTGGTGGCTCACGCCTGTAATCCCAGCACTCGGGAGGCAGAGACAGGAGGATTGCTGAGTTTGAAGCTTGCCTGGACTACATAGTGAGCTCAGAGCCAGCCCAAACTACAAAGTGAGACCCTGTCTCAAAAAAAAATAATAATAATAATATTCTCCAACTTCTTGTCTAAGAGATTGCATTTCAGTAAAAAACATGGGAATAAAGAAGACAAATTGAAAATATCATTCATAAGTCAATTAAAGGATTCTTCATGCTAGACTTTTTAATGCAATTCTTTAGGAACTGTGACATTTTTCCATTCACTCATTTATCCTATTATGTAATTTGCAATAAATTGTCTTCCTCAGAAAGGAACTTACAATATTCTGGTCTCAAGGTCTACTGCAATGAGCTGTCTCAGCTTCCCAGAGTCACTTGGTATTCTTGTCTTGACTTCAATACTTGACTGCATTTGCAAAGTGCTGAATTCTTGATCTTTTCTGGAATCAGTGCACTCATTTAAGAATGCAAAGATAAAAGTCTTACCCATAAGGAGCTTGCCTTTGCCAGGGAAGATGAAAAATAAACTATTGAATGGTAGATAATTAACAATCCTATTTTTTTTTTAAGTTAAGCAAGCTACTGATGAAGGAAATGCCAAAGGGGAATTTGAGTAAGTTGTTCACTGAAAGTCCCACTGAGGATATGATATCTAATTAGGCACTTGAATAAAATATATGGGGTCCATTTCTGGACAAGAGTCCTCAATGAGGGAGGCCACAGAAAATGGTAATTTTTGAAGTGAGAGGAAAACTGACTTATTTGAATTAAAGGAAGGAGCAGAAACACATATTGTTGGGGTGAAATGAAGAATAGAAAGTAGGAAATGAGTACATTTGTGATATAGTTCAAGCACAGATTGTATAGGACCACAAGAAGTCAGTGGGAGCTTCTTAACCAAGAAAGAGCACAGGAAGCTCTCGGAAGGGCACTATCAGAGTGTCCTGTTTTAAGATCATTTCTAGTAAACTGGGGATGTGAACTGGGATAGGATGAAACAGGGAAACCAGTGGGGAGACATCTACTGGTAGTTTTCACTAGGAGACAGATGGCGGGGGAAGAGTGATACTGCTTAGGCACAGCTAGCAGGAGAGTTTGCTGGGAAGCAGGTCCACAGAAAGGTAGGGTGGGACAGATCTCTGTTTCAGACTGTGCATGGCCTTGGGCTGTCAATGCCAATAAAAGGGCATGAGTGGGTCTTCAGGTCTAGCTGCAAGCAGGGAAGTGGAGTCAGAACTGGGCTGGATAATTAACACATGCTATAATGCAGGAGCTGTCAGGAGAGTCCACAGAGAGAAGAAGAAAAGCAGAAGACAGAGATGAAGTTTAAGT
>PVIC010026381.1:0-24584 GCA_004025085.1 Thryonomys swinderianus | reverse complement strand
TTATTTATATTTAAAGCTTATTTTTTAAAAATGTTTTGTTTTGGCTCCAGGGAGGAGACACTCTCATTCTTAAGCCTTGACCATGAGTGGCTCGCTTCAGACACGGTGGAAATAATTAGCAGGGATAAGTATCCAACAAGAGGATTAGGCATTCGCACGACTAAGAGTAACATCTGCAGTGACATGATAAAAATGATACAGGCCATTAAATCGCACACATCAGGGCATAAACTGATCACCAGCTGGGATCAGAAAGAAATCTCCCCTCCCGGTATAATATTATACAATTAAGCAACTTTGGGGGGTTTTATGTCTTCCTTTAGAACATTTATTGTCATCTAGCTTCAAAAACAAATTCATGGTTTTTAATTGTGTTGCTTTCATTATTTCCAATGACCTTAAACCCTCAACTTCAGTGCTGAAGTACACATTGGTCTTATTGTCATAGACCACCCAACACACATCACCCTGGTGCTGTTCGGGAGGCAGGACTACAGTCGGGCACAGCTTTCTGTTTGTGGTGCTTCTTCTCTTCTCGGTCAATAACACTCATCAACAATATGGACGACCAAAGCTTCCTGTGTAAATTTGTGGCCAAGGGTCTGTTGTCTGTTTTAAAACTCAACTCACATGTGCCTGCACCCCTTCTTTATGCATGTGCTGTGCCACAAAACTAACATCATATTAACATCTATTATTAACATTAACAAGTAGGGCCAGGTGTGGTGGCTCATGCCTGTAATCCCAGCACTCGGGAGGCAGAGACAGGAGGATTGCTGAGTTCGAGGCTTGCCTAAACTACATAGTGAGCTCAGAGCCAGCCTGAACTGTAAAGCGACACCCTGTCTCAAAAAAAAAAAAAAAATCAACATGATAAGAAAATTTGGCAAACTGACTGAATTAGTTTTAGCAGAGGAGCAAAATACCTCAGGCTCTGTAACCATTTTAAAATAAAACGTACCTCTTTGGTTCACGGTTATGGAGGTTCGTGGACACAGCACCAGCATCGGGCCAGCTTTGGCAAGAGCGCTGTGGTTGACGTCAGCACGGTGAGAGCACACGGGCGAGGGAGAGCACAGCACAGAACACACAAGCAAAAGGGCTGCACGCGAGCGGACATGTTATTTTTATAACAACCTTCTCAAAAGAACTCCCTTGGGTCCTCCAACCTGCTTTTGTTCCTTTCAAGCGCAGCGCTCGGCGCATCCTGTGGACCTCTCACCAAGCCCTCCTCCCGCGCGAAAGGCTTCAGCATCTCTTAACACAGTCCCGGTGAGAAGCAAGCTTCCGCATAAGCACGTTTGAAACACAGCGCTTGTATCTAAGTTAAATGGCACTTTCTTAAAGAGCCAGTGCCATAGTTCATTCAAAACTCAAATTTGGAAATATTATCAAAGGAGAAAAAATGAAGACACATAATATCAAAACCGATGCGGTGCAGCTGAAGTAGAGTGTTCAGGGGAATGCATAGCTGTGTAATGACTATTGAAGCAGAAGAAAGACCTCCAATAAGTTACTTCATTAACTAAAACACTGAAAAAGGTAAAAATCATGTTATAGAAGGTAGCGGTAGGAATGAGTAAAAAATAGTGGACATTAATAAAATATAAAAACAACAAAGAGAGTCAATAAAAACAAATACTGGTTGTTTTCAAGTATCAGCCCAATTAAACTTTTTAGCTGCGTATATCAATGAAAAAAGGGAGAAAACTCAAATGCTAGGATCAGAAATGCAAACTGGCACCTATTTTAAGGTTATGATTGTACAAAAAGTATTACAAAAAAACACTGTAAAGGTCTGGGGATTTAGCTCAAGTGGTACTGCACTCACCTTGGACGCACAAGGGCCAAGTTTGATCCCTGGTACTGCAAAACAGAACAAAAAATAACAGAAAACATAAAAATTAAACTCGAAGAAATTACAAACCCAACTGATGTACCTGCATCTCTAGAAAACCAAAATATGTCAAAGTTGACTCAAAGACACAATTAGGACGGGCCTATAATAGGTGAGAAATCACTGCTTAAAAAAACTACTCATGAAAAATATAAGTCTTAGATGACTTCACAGAGGAATTCTAGGCATTTAAAAATATTTAATAAGTCTTCACCAAATCTATAAATTAGAGGGCAGTAAAATGGTTTTCATTTCATTCATTCTTTGATATAACTCTGATATCAGAAGAGATCATACAAAAAGAAAGATCCAGAATGATATATTCTATGAATATACTTTCAAAGTCCTCCACAAAAGACTAGCAAACTGATGCCAACAATTTCAAAATAACTGTAAACTGTGTTCAAGTAAGATTCTTCCCTTGATAGATTCACATCCAAATAACTTATTAATGTAATATATTATGTTAATAAAACAAATAATAACAGGATCATCTCATGTTTTGACAAAATAGAAGGCACTTTTGGATTTGCAAATAATAGGAAAGTAAGAATACAACAGAATTTCTAGAACTAATAAAATAGTTTTGACAAAAGCACACTTCTAACAGCATTGTCAAATGGTTAGGCGTTGGATGCTTTCTCCTTGAGATTAGAAACACAAAAATGATGTTTGTTTTCATTATTACTGTTCACCATCATCCTTGATATACTGTACAATTATACAATAAATAGAAAACCCTCATTCCATTTATAGAATATGCAAACTAAATTTAAAACTCAATGAGAATTACAAACAGTTTATCAAGGTTTCAGGCCATAAGATCAATACACAGAAGTCAATTATATAGCGTACAATATGAAAGAAGGAAAAACTAAAATTAAGGAAACTTCCATTTATAATAACATGAAAAAGTATGAAATACTTAGGAATAAATTTGATAAAGTGCAAGATTTATACTTTGAATGTTTTCAAGAATTAAAAGTTTGTACAGGTCCAAGTAAACAAGGAAACCTCTCACGTTCATGAAAAAGAAGTCTTAATATTGCGTAAGACTATACCCCTAATAGATCTACAGTTTCAGTAAAAGTTTTATCAGAACCCAGCTGACTTCTTTGTAAAAAGTTAGAAACTAATTCTAAAATTCATGCAGAATTACAAAGGGCCCAGGATGACCAAGATAATATTTTAAAGTATTGAATTAAAAGACTCACCCTTATTTCCAAACTTAAGACAAAAACAAACAAACAAACAATAATCAAGACAGCACAGACCTGGTTTAAGGAGATATATCAATGAAGTATATGAATTCCATGTATAAACCCACATGTCACACCAAGAGAGTCTACATCAGAGTATTCAATATAGGAAAAATATAAAATGTTTTTCAATAAACATGTGGACAGTCATGTGTGAAGGCTGAAAGTGAATCCTTTCCCAACACAGGCCAACACTAATTCAAATGGATCAAAACCCTGCGTGGAAGAGCTACACTGTAAAACTCAGGGCTGGGGAGGAGGCACATACATTCAAAATAGTCAATTCTATGGAGAAAGAGAGATTAGTTTAATATTTGTTTGTGATTCGGTAGGGGAAATTGGAATGATAAGTGGTAAATAGTGAAAATGTATATTTTTATATTACCTGATAAAAATCTTCTAAATTGACTGTGGCAATGGTTGTACTTAGCTTTTCCAAAAATATTGAATTCTACATTTTTTTTTTTAGACAGGGTCTTGCTTTGTAGTTTAGGCTGGCCTTGAGCTCACTATGTAGCCCAGGCAAGCCTCGAACTCAGCAATCCTCCTGTCTCTGCCTCCCGAGTGCTGGGATTACAGGCGTGAGCCACCACGTCCGGCATTTACTCTTCCATTTTTAATATGCATTTTTCTTTCCTCTTTGTCTCCATGTCCCTTTAGCCCTTCTTTATGTCCTGTACCACTTTAATTTCTTCATTTTTAGTGTTACACAAGTTGAAAATCAAACTAAGGCATATTTTCAAATACTACAAGCCCAAATATCCTTGTTTAACTTTTCTCTATTTCTTCTCTGGCAAGCTTTTTCTTTCTAAAGAGAAGTCAGTTTTTGATGGACACCCCAAAAGCACAAAGTATTTAGTAAAATGGCTTATTTCAAATTTTAATCTTTTACCTGAAGAAAATTTCCTAAACTTCCAAACAGTACTGGAAAATTTTCCTTCAGCATTTGGGCCATGTTCCATATGAAGTAATTGTGCTTTCTCCTCTTTTATTTTCTTCTTGGAAATTCAGAGAACACATTTCTTCCTGGGTTTCTCAGACCCAGGATTTAGTTTCAAGACTTATTGACCAACTTCTTCCTTGATTTGAAAGCTGGCTGGCATTCGACATGTGAAATAACTGATAAAAATCTTAGCAGTGTCTACTTAGATTATGTCCTTTTTAACTGAAAGAATGGCTTACCTGGAGACCAATTATGAAAGATACTGTAGTGTCTCCAGGGTTTATTATCTTACTATCAACGGCAACCCCCTTTCAACCTACTTTATTTCCACTGTCACATCAGTAAACACTGCATACCTACTACGTACAAGGCATGCTGAATGTCACCAACAATTTCATTAAGAGACGGAAAGAACTGGCATCATAGTGCTAGGCCCTAGGAAGCACAGAAGGCGGGTGAAACCTTATCTTCCTGTTGCTTTTTGTGTTTCCATCATGTTGTTTTTGAATCAGGTTTTCAAATGATTTCTAGGATCAGATATGTAGCTCAGTGGCAACGGGAACCTCCCTCACAGGTGCAAGGTGGTAAATTTAATCCTTGGTACCCCAGGAAAAAATAATTTCTAGCCAGACATGGTAGTGTACAACTACAATCCCAGCTACTAAGGAGAATTAAGTGGGAAAGTTTTATATTTAACTTAGCAATGCATATTTTAAACTAACAAAAAAAAACCAAAATAATTTGCACATGTATCTCAGTGATAAAATATCCATGTATTCAATACCTGAGGACGCTCAAAGGACAGGGTGTGGTGTAACGCCTGTTTCCCTGCTTCAAAATACTTTTCAGTATTTAAGTATAAGACAGTAGTCACCACCACAGAGCAAATCATCTGTGTTGCTCAGTCAGTGAGGCATGCAAAGGACTTTTGAGAAAGAGGCCTCCTTCCTGGTTTCAGGGTAGCGTCCCCGCAGAGAAGGAAACCTGAGCCCACAGACAGGTGAACCTCTAGTTTTCCTAGAAGCCCCACAGCTTCTCTGCAAGGCCAGTGATCCTTGAGAGGGGCATACATTCCAGCCCCCAGCACCAGGAGACACGTGCAAAGCCTTGCTATTCCTGTGTGCACTTGGGAGACACACCAGGGCAAATGTGGCCTTCGGGCTGAAGTAGAGAAAGATCAAATGAGTAATATTTCAAACATTTTTTCTTTTGAATTAAAATGCACAGTTTAAGCCATATTTCAATTATCAGCTTGACATTACTCTTTAAGCAAATGACTAGAGTTAACAAGAGAGCTACTAGATTTTGAATACATTGATTTTCTGCTTGGTGTAAACTCTAAATAGCCGATTAGAAAGCTGTAAATCAGACAGACTCAGTGTACCTAACATATCCTGCAATACATTACAAACTGGAAACATTCAGATCTTTGAAGGTGAAATGAATTAAAAGTACATGATTGTTACAATTTCAATATATAAATAGAAATACATCCTAGCTCTTATCTGACAATTTAAAAAATAGTTCACATTTTGTTATGCACATCAACCTAATGCATAAAACTACTGAGCTTTAAGGTATAAAGATGCACAGATTTATTTTTTTGAAAATGACTGTGAAATGAAATGAATACTTAATTGAACAGTTTCCATTTACAGAATGTGCTGATGTTGCCCTCCATTATTTTCATAAGCAGCGGGATATTTCCATTGCTATGTCTCCTATTTTTATCTCGGCGTGACACTCCAGTTGTCCACACTGAGCCTGAGTCTCCATTATATTGATCACAGGAATTTCTCATCAGCTTCCCTAGTACTTTTTGACTTAAGAATTAGTTGCCTTTCTTACCTCTGTTCCCAACACGGACAATGTAACCTTGGAGGAATGCCTTCACCTCTCAATATCTTAGATTCTGCATCTATAAAATGATACTAATTAAATGATAGGATGTACTATGTCACCGAGAAGAGTCAAAGGTAATCATGACAGTACAGATGTCTTAGAGTTATAATGTCTGGAAAAGAAAATATCCCATGTTTCTAAGGCCTCCTCCCTATGAAACATTACAAAGTACATTCTACTATATTTTTATTTGAAACTTAAACATTATAAAGGAATCAAAAAGTGGAAAGAGACTTTATCTATTTGATGGGATTATTTAGCATATAAATTGCTTTTATTGATGCAAAACACTTCCCAGTAATTTTTGCAAGCTGTTTTCTCACACAAATCCAGGTATCAAATGGTCTTTGAGCTCAAAAACTCAACCACAGACTGCATGAAACCAACCACAATAAATAGCAGTATGGAAAGAAATCTAGAAGGAATATGAATGCATCCAGCTGTCTTGTAGAGATGACAGTGTTAGTCTCGGATAAGTGTTTCTTTTACCTTTTATTCTATTTCTGGCACACAATCCACTAACACCACCCTCTGTTAGATTTAATACATTTATGTAAACCTTATTTCCTAGAAGAACTAATGAAGTTCTCTTCTCTCATCCTCTTTCCCACACCAGGGCTAGGAGCTTTGGGTTTATTACCTTCCTTCTATATTACTGTAAAATGGAGCTCTCCAGCTTCAGGGATCTGGATTCACGCTGAAGTTTCAATGAATTAAAATGAAAACAAAAGCACTACTTTTCTTGTAGATCATTTCCATTTTTTAAATAAATGAAGGAATTTTAAAACCAGATTCCAAACTCTGGGCTAAGGCAGATTTATTGGAGCAGTATATCATCCTTCATGTATCTAAAATCATGCCTCTTGTGTAATGAGATTTAAGTCTTGTGAGTTAGGTCAGCTATTATACAGCATTATTAGAAAGGCTAGGTAGAAACATCCCAGTCCATCTCGCCAGGCTCCACTTCAGGAATTAGCCATGCTCTGCCTGGCCCTAGTTATATTTGAACTATCTTTTGTTTCAAAGCTAGCCTGAGAAAGTTTAGAGAATACAGCAATGAAAGTGACCGAATGAATGGAAATATTTTCTTTGGGGACATCATCTAATCAGGCTTTTCAGTCTGTAAAAATCAAAGCTGAATAGGCTCAAAGTCTACAAGTCTATAAAATTGAAAAGAATAGAGAGAGGATTGAGATGGACTTATTCATCAAATTCCAGAACAAAGAGCCCCCTTTGAAGCTTGAAAGGAAAGGATTTAGGATGAATGGAAAGAACTATTTTTTTTTAACACAGTGGGGGATAAACTTATGGAACTCATTATCCCAACTATTACTATTCATTAAAAATATAAATAGACTCAGACAAAGATTCATATCTGAATAAAGATCAGTAATGTGTGACTAAGGAAGTTCTCATTTTAGTTTAATGGTCGGGAGCCTTTGCTTTATTATCCTCCATATCTGGTTTTAAGTTCCAGTAGAGCACTTTAGTGGAGGTGACTTAACCTCCAATGTCCCAGTACATATTTTCCATAGAAATAATAATAGTAGCCACATCGTAGTGTGGTTGTAATAATTAACTGAGGTGGGACATTTTAACTTCACTGTAGCACATGACGACAATGAAGATGATGAAAGAGACAAAGACAAAAACAATGAAGGGAATGAAGGAATAGAAAAGGAATAAAGGATATGTGAAAGAAGAGAAGGATGAACAGGCATAAGGAAGAGAAAGATGAGGAAGAAGAGGAGAAGAAGAAAATTATGAGTGATGGTGGTAACAGCCTTTCCAGATTGATATCTGGCCATTCTCCACTGAATCTCAGGTAGCACATTACTCACATGTCAAGACAGTCTACTCACCAAAGGATCATAGAATTCACAATGAAAAAAAAATCTCATTTAAGAAATACAGATGTGTCATAGATCTGCATTGAGAGAGCTGTTGCACTAATACCACACTTAATAGGTTGTTAAGTTGCACTGACATGCATGCAATTATGCATGTATTCACACATGTACATAAGTGGACACATACACATCTTCGAATGTTGGCTCAATTGTAAGAAACATTTTACTTAGTTACTTGTCTGTCCATAACAATCAGCAAAAGTAGTTGAGCAATTTCTGCTGGTAAATATAAGTTACATGTTTGTACATATAAAAATCTGATATATCTAACCATTTCATTTCACATTTTTCTATTTCTGATATCTTTTGGAATGTTGAAAAACAGAGAGAAACAAAATCAGAAACAGTGACAGAGGTGCTACAGTGGTTAAACTAATGAACTACTAATGTGTAGTACTCTGAACATGGAGGTTTGTATCCCATCCTTGTTCGAGGCTATGCCAAGTTGTATTTAGATATTCCCTCGCACGCCTCATACACTTGTAGGTGGGGCTTTTAGGTGGCTGCATGTAGGGTGTGTGAAAATGGATTTGTGATGTGATGTTCGTATCGGAGTAAGGGTATGATGATCACATTAGTCAATTGATTGCTTTATCATAGCTCTGGGTGTGAATAATTGGAAGGTCCAACATGGATGTGGGTGACAACAATCAAAAGGCTTATTGTAGCCTAGATGGGATAAAAGAGAAAGAATAGTCCACTGCTATTACTTCTCTGATTGCTGCCGCTGTTTTCTGGCTGGGCCGCCATGGACTGTTTATCTTCTGTCATGCCTTGCTTCCATGGCATGCTGTGCTGGAGCCAGCCAACTATGGATGGCAACTTCCACAAACTGTGAGCAATCGGAAACCTTTCCTCTTTTAACTTGTGGGTGTCGGGTATTATGTTCCAGCAGTCAAAAAGTAACCAAGATGATAGGTGAGGCTTTTCAGTGGGCCTGGTGGTAGTACAGGCCTAGGATCCCATCCCAGTGCAGGAGATACTGAGGAAAGAGGATTTTAAAGTCAAGGTCAGCTTCAGCTGCCTCGCAAGACCTGGTCTCAAAGAAATTAACAAAGAAAAAAAAGAAAGAGAAAGGCAGTAATTCCATGTAAGATATTGGTTACCACAGCTCCGTGCACCCTAACATTTTAATTTGTATAACAACTTGAACCAAACATTTCTCTTTCCTTTTAGTCCTTGCTGAGTATGGTCTGAAATGAGGTATATTCTGCCCCATGATTGATCACTATGTATTGGTTTCCATGCTTGAAAAGTATTTTTTTTCCCTTCCATCCTCTTTTTACATTTTGTAACTTTTATTGTTTTTTTTTTGCTCACATGCCACATGTATCCTGTTTAAGAAAAATGTATTTCTGTTCCCCTTTACCTACTATAAAATCAAGTGTACATTCTTTCCTTGCATTTCTTTTAAAACACACTCTCACCCCTCCCACACACACGTTAAAAAACATGCAAGTTCACATACTTGTCCTCCCTTCTCCTTCAGAAACGACTTCCTAAGTCACAGGTGGACACTTCCCGCATCAGACCAAGGTCATGACCCTCAGTCTGCGCAGCCCTTCCCTGTCTTATGTAGGACACAAGCAGCCAGGTGTTAGGGACATTGGAGATATGTGTTGCAGTTCAAACCAAGCTATTTATCTCTCTTTCCCTCTCTCCATCTCCCTCTCTCACCCTGTCTCTGTCTCTGTCTCTGTCTCTGTCTCTGTCTCTGTCTCTGTCTCTCTCTCTCAATAGAAGTAGAAAGGACAAGCAGTTTTGATTAGCATTTAAAATGTTGTCAATTTTTAATGAGAGGGTAACCTCCAACCATCAACTTCACACAAACTGGAGACAAGGTTGCAGAATGAATGCTAATACATTTAGCACACTTTCTCACACTTGTCCTTCCGTGAACTTTTCTTGTTGCTAATTTGTTATGTCAGCCCATATTAGTAGCTTTCAAAAGTCCAGACTGGCAAGTGTGGTGACCCAAAGAGAACTAGTCTTTGGAAGATCTTTAAATTGAAACACTGAAATTGGGCAGTTTATTAGCTGTGTACCTGTTGTCCTGTAAATGTGTCTAAATTAGCTCAGAGGAGTTTCCAGAGCAGTCTTTAGAGTCTTTCCAAATCCATCTCCAAATGTGACACTTTATTCAGGAAATAAATATTTGCTAGTCAGTCAATATTAATTTGATGTAAGTGATATATTCATCTAACTTCAACAAAGAAAACCCAAAATAACAGAAGAAATGTAAGACATGATGATTTCCTCAAAGAACCTACACTTCTTTAAATAGAAAAAGAAATCATCTCTGTCATGAAACAGTGGGGAAGAATACATCTGTATGAAAAGCTAAGAGCCAGCTGTTGAGGGGAATTGGTAAAGGAGTCGATAGGCTTCATACACAATTTAATGTCATGGACTCAAAATCTGACTCAGAACAAGCACTCGCTTCATGAGAAAGTCACAACTCATGGTCTTAATTTATTGAGAAGACCCTGAGTTGTTAAATAGACGTATTAGATTAATTCTGGTAGAACACTGTGTAGGGAAAATAGTGAGCCATGTTTCATATTCCCCAAAAATGAGGAATTGGATTGTTGAGAGCTTGATTTTAACTTTATTTGAGTTAAAAAAAAAAGAACAATTTTTTCAGTTTTTCAGTCATGCTCCTTGATTTTAACCAAAAGTGCTGAGTGCCGGGTGTGGTGGCTCACGCCTGTCATCCCATCACTAGGGAGACAGAGACAGGAGGATTGCTGAGTTCGAGGCTTGCCTGGGCTACATAGCGAGCTCAGAGCTAGCCTGAACTACAAAGCGAGACCCTATCTAAAAAAAAAAAAAAGTGCTGAAAGTTTATGTTCATACAAAAATTTGCACGAAAATGGTTATAGCAGCTTTGTTCATAATTGCCAAGAAGTTAGCAGTTCATCAGTGGGTGACTAGATGAGGTATAGTTTATCTAAACAAGGAAATATGATCCAATGTTTTAAAAAATAAGATACCAGGGGCTGGAGATTTAGCTCAGTGGTTCTGGCACCTGCCTCGCAAGTGCAAGGTCCTGAGTTCGATCCCTGGTAACAACATACAATGCTGGGCATGGTGACTCACACCCACCAGCAATCAATACCGCATACCACAGTGCCGGGCTTGGCAGCTCACCCCTGTAATCCCAGCACTCGGGAAGCAGAGACAGGAGGATTGCTGAGTTCCAGGCTTGCCTGGGCTACTTAGTGAGCTCAGGGCCAGCCTGAACTACAAAGCGAGACCCTGTCTTAAAAAAAAAAAAAAAAAAAAAGATACCAAGTTACAGAAAGTCATAGGGGAAACTAGACATTACTAATTGAAAGAAGCCAGGCTGAAACCATGGTATGACTCCAAATATGTGACTTTCTCAGATAAGAACAGCTACAATGATAGCATAAAGATCAGCGATCGCCAGGGGCCAGGCATTTGGGAGTTGATCAGGCTGAGCGCAGAGCACCTTTAAGACAGTGAAGAGACTCCAAATGATGATAGAATGATGGATACATGTCATTATACATTTTTCCAAATTCATGGAATGTTTAAGGGCAAGAATGAACCCTGGTGCAAAGATGGACTCTGGGTGATTATGATGTGTCAAGGCAGACTCATCAGTAGTGACAAATGTGCCACCTGGCAGGTGGTGCCATTGACAAGGGTGGCCATGAGTGTGTGTGCCAAAGGTGCACAGGAGATCTCCAGACATGGATCTTAGTCTGCCTGTGTCCTTGCAAGGGCTCTAAATTAAAAAATAAGAAATTAAGGAAGACAGTCAAATTAGTTCCTGCTTCAGGATGTTTTTAAAAATTATTCTTTGAGCTTTAGGCCAATACGATTTTTTTTTTTTCTTTGAGACAAGGTCTCATTCTAGTTCAGGCTGGCCTTGAGCTCACTATGTAGTCCAGGCAAGCCTGGAACTCAGCAATCCTCCTGTCTCTGCCTCCGGAGTGCTGGGATTACAGGAGTGAGCCACCACACCTGGCACTGTGGTATGTGGTATTGATGGCTGGTGGGCGTGAGTCACCACGCCCAGCATTGTATGTGGTTACCGGGGATCAAACTCAGGACCTTGCGCTTGTGAGGCAGGCGCCGGAACCACTGAGCTAAATCTCTGGCCCAAGGCCAATGCAAATTTTATCTTCTCTCTCCCTTCCCCCTCTTTCCCTTCCACTGTTTTCCTTCTCTGTCTCCAGACTACACTGCCACTGTGAGGCCCACTTGCAGAAGATAGCATGTGACTCTTATGAGATCAAGCACATCAGTGAGAAAAGTTTTCAAAAGCAAAATGACATTTATTCCAGTGTTATTTTGAAATTTTCATTTGTCCCTGGGAATGGAGCTAGAAAAATATTGTTTTCCTCATGCCTGCATGGTTTGGTGCTTTCTTTCATGGATTCTATATGAACCTATGGTGTTAGTTTACCAGTAGTAACAAGTACACACTTGGGTGGTGCTTACAGCTTTGAACAATGATGCATGGGTCTTGCCGATATGTACTTTCCACTGCCTCAGTCTGGGGTTCCCAAACTTGTCCTCCACATTTTGAGGATTGCTCTGTATTCTGAGGGAAAACACTTCCGTTTTTTTCATGCGTGACTATTTTAGTAGTGACTAATATTAAAAGTAAAACATCTTGTCAACAACAAGAATTAAGGAGCTCTGAATATATGCAAATCAATAGAACAAAAATAAAAGATGGAGGACTTTAACATTATAATTGGCCCCTAGCATGCTTTAAAAATAATAGTTTCTTAGGGCCGGGCGTGGTGGCTCACGCCTGTAATCCCAGCACTTGGGAGGCAGAGACAGGCAGATTGCTGAGTTCGAGGCTTGCCTGGGCTCCATAGTGAGCTCAGAGCCAGCCTGAACTGCAAAGTGAGACCCTGTCTCAAAAAAAAAAAAAAATAATAATAATAGTTTCTTAAAAGTATATGGTCATGGAGGTAGTATAGATAAGCTTACAATAAAATAAGCATATATATCATCTTTTTCCAACTTCTGTACTTAACTTGAAAGTGTTAATATTGTTTTAAGTGTCTGCGTTAATTTAAGGAGCAACACGCACATGCACACACACATCTTTATTAAAAATAGAAATTGTACAGGAAGATGGAAGAATTAAAAGTAAAGGTCATGAAATTTGATCATCTCCATATTTAAGGTTATTCTAAGTACTCTGCAAATAACAAGGTGCTTTAATGCCGTGCCTGCACTTTCATCTCGTTTAATAGGAAACTCATGAAAGATTGTTCCTGAAGTCATTATCCTCAACTGTGGAGAGCATAGATCATGACCAAGTGACTGACGTGCCGGGAGGACTCTTGCAGGATCCTGCTCAGGTCTGATATATGTCTTTAGTATCCATCAAACTCATATGACATGCAAAAGAAAAGAAACTTTCATTTGTGTACATGCATGCATGCGTGTGTGTGTGTGTGTGTGTGTGCGCACGCATGTGCATATAGTTTTATTCCTGCCTTTATAATGTTGGGACAATGTAAATTGCTTGAGAAAGTAATGTCTGAGAAAAGCACAATAAATTTTTGAATGCCCACATAAGAGACTTCTTGAATCACCCCGGGAGAAAAAGAATGATATAAAGCTTGGCAAATGATATATTTTGTAAATAGTTTATGAAGTCAAAGTTTTAGGAATCGTACCTTACTTGTTACCTTTCTCTAGACACTATTTGTTTTCTTTGTTATAAATTTAGAATATTCATATAAATGTATGTAGAATAAAATAATCAGACTTTAAAATAACGGTAACTGACTTGATAAGAGACAGTATTTTGATAAAGAAGGAAATGACAGGTTCTGAAGAGAGGAAGCTATAAGATGGTACGACAAGACAAATTCACATGAGCAATTCCACAGAGACTGAAGTGTTGCTTGTGACAAGTGGAGATTATTAAATAGAAAAGTGAAGGTACTTCTGAAAAAGTAGGTAAGAACTACTTAAATTAGATGAGGGCTTCACAGTTTAGACTTGAGGCATGGGAAAACCAACAGATATTGTGAGAAAGAGAACAACTCTCATCAAACTAGTTTGGTAAGATAATAAGGATTTCAGTAGGGATTTGGTTAGAACATTGAAAAGAGGGAGAATATGAAGTGTATCAGTGGAGATTCTCTAACTGGTAACTGAAAGAAGTTAGGAGAAAGGGAATATTCTGTCAATATTATTCTCAAGTCAAAACTAGGTAAAAGAAAAATGGTAAACACTTACCTGTTTCTGTGAGGGAAAGAAAAAAATGCTTTGAGCTAAATTTCTAGCACTTTCCATTTGAGATCTGAGTGTAACTATATAATAGCTACTTCCTAGACAAGATAGTATGTTAGATCAAAGATTTCAAGGAGTGATACAGAATATTAGACCTCATAGTAAAAAAGGCAATGTGGAAAGGGAAAAATGAAAGTATCAGGGAAAGAAGAGAATAGTAAACTAAATAGTAACTCCTACAGATAACCATATGTGAATACTTGCATCAGGAAATGATGCCTTCTGTGGTCAAAAAAGTTCACATATATAATAAAGTAAATCTCTTGAAAGAACAGATTATCCTAGATGTCCTTGAATTTACCTCACTGAAAATAAATTTCAGACTTCTGACCTCAAGAAGTGAAAGAAAATAAATTCCTATTATTTTAAATGGCTAAGATTGTGTTGTGTTTACAACAGAAGCAAGAGAAACCCAGTAAAAAGGTAATATATAATATATACAGTAGGGGATGTAAAGAAAAGAGCCTGAGAAGAAAAACTGTGAGTCATGTCTGTCATGGTGGAGGATGCCTGTAACTGTAGCTTTTCAGGAGGCTACGGCAGGAGCATCAAGTGTGAGCCTCACCTAAGGAATACAGAAAATCAATCATTCAATCAATGAAGTAAAATCAGAGGGGCAGTGTTGTCACTCAGTGATAGAGGGGTTGCCTAGCAATTTTGAGGCTCTGGTTCCACACTTAGCATTACAAAAACAAAGCAAAACAAAGAACAAAAAAGAGACAAATTGGATGAGTTCAATGAGTCATAAGAATAGACAATGTCTAAAGAATGTCAACTCTTGAAAAAGTAGAAGTTCTTTAGCTCTCAAATTAAAAGTTAGAGATGTAGAAAGGTAAAAATGGAAAAAGTAAGGATTCAAAAATCGATTGGCATTTTTAAACTCAGATTCAAAGACAGATTTTTGTTTTCACTATGTCAAAATTAGCTTTCTTCTATCCAGTAGACTTAGTAAGGATAATACTTTCCAGTGTGCCTCGTTGGGCTTTGAGCTTTTTGTAGTCATATTGGAGGTACCACATAATATGGTGGGACTCTTGCTGGGAAGACTGGTACATCTGCTCCAGGAGTTCCAGTTAGGAGGCTGAGTTTCTCTGGTAAGTTTTCAGTATCTGAGTCCTTTTGATTGAAATTCCAGGACAGAATACAAGGATTTTTGGACCTAACAACAGTCCTTTTGCAAACCTCTGTGACTCCATAATTCAGAAAACAATTGTTTAGATTGTGGAGACATAGAAATGTCTGTGTCTGTATTTTGATCAGTAATGATGTTAGAGGGGAATTTATATACACTGTGCTGAATACATCTGTGTATATAAAGTTGTTCCAACTCCTACCTGCTCTGACCTTGGGACTCAGACAGGTTTACCCCCACAGCGAGTCTATCAGTTCCTGATGAATCACAAAGCTTGCTTATGTTTAATCATTTCTGATAGCAACAGCTGACAGGAAAACCCAAGAAAAAGAGAAAAACCTAAGGCAATTGAATCCTATTTAATGGAAGAGACAAAAATAATTGTCTTATAGATGACTATTTTTTAAAAATTGAATTATTTATTGTAGATGACTATTTTGCATACAGATGGAGTGAACTGAAGGTTATTTGGGATCATTTTGAAAAATTACAAATGACAAAATTATTTCCCCTTGAGAAATCCTTGAAAAAATATTTTCCTGATAAGCCTTTTAATTTAAGGTTCAAGAATGAATTGTCTTTTAACTTTTTAACAATGCAAATTGCTTGCCTTACCATTCAAGAGGACTGGTAGATCATAGATCCAGAAGTGATTTTAAAAGATAAGAAAGCAATGATTTTAGTAACAGTCTTAACTAGCAGAGGTGGGTAGGAACAAACACATCTGCTTTAGCTGATAACTGCTTCCTTTCAACATGTCCACTGGCCAAAGACACATGTGCTGTTTGCCTGACAAATGTTCAGATTTCATTGCATGGAAGACCTTCCATTTCTGTGTTGACAAGCAAAAATTACTGTCTTCCCCAGAACAAGACAGACCAAAGCACAGCTTCATCAAGCGCATGAACATACCAAAGCTTTTCCCCCATAAATGTCTTTAAGGTACTATAGATTCCTAAATAGCTCAGTCCAATGGATCACAGTTGAGGATGTTTGCAAAAGGAATCTGATTACGTTGATGCACTAGCTTCCGTGTAACCATGGCAACAACAAGCTTCTCCTTCATGCATCTTAATTTGGAAAAGGACAGGGAAAATAGCATGTGATCTGGGAGAAAGTCTGGTTTCAAGATGAAAAGAGAAGAGGAAGCTGTGGCTACTGCAGTCTGTGCCCTTCACATCTCCCATGAAAGGCTGGCCTGGGCAGCTTTCTCTCCTCGTCTTTGTCATCCATTGGCACACTCTACTTCAAATTCAGCCTGAAGCAACATTTGAAAAGAAGTAAGGAATGCTTCCATGATCTATTCAGTAGTTACACTGACTTCAGTCCTTGGAATCCGGGATCCACATTGCCAGGATCCAGGCCCCAGAGCCAGGCTCCCAGATTGAGTTACTATGCGTACATTCTTGTTTCTTGAGCCTTCACACCTCTGCCCTGCCCTGGTTGCCCAGGCAAACATTCCCATTTCCTTCATGACAACCAGACTCCGGTCCTGATTGTGAGAAACTCTGAGCGGTTATAAACCACCTCAGTTTACTCAGGTCTATTTTGGCTTGATTAGTATTAGTGCTAGTCTATGTTCCCTCTTGAGATCACCTGAGTTTCTCAAATCCCATCCTTACTGCATGACTCCAGAGCAATCCTTCCCTGTATTGTTGGTCCTCTGCTTCCCTGGAGTGATCTGGCCAGGCAAGGACGTTGCTGGTGATAGTCTCTCTCTACTTGGCTCCTAAATATCAAGGTGGCCTTTGCTTGCTGTGTGTGAAATGCACTTTTGGAAAATGAAGTCCAGCATTTTTCCTCTGCCATGGGTATTGTGGCTACAGGTGTCCTTGACTCCAGAAGGGGCTTGGTGCCTGGGCTTCTAGGGTATCTCTGCTCCATCATTTTTCCTCTGATCTTCACTGTTAAGGCTCCATAATATTTCTGTTTTGTCTAAGAGAACACCGAAAGGCAAACAAGCTCTGAAGGGTTTTGTGTCCTCACCCAATTAACTACCTAATGTTCACATGGAGTTAGGAAGACTTTTGCTTCCTTTGGCTATGCAGAAGATCTCTCCTCAGGCAGGTGTTTTAGGGAAACAAAGGGTGGTGGCAGTTATCATAGGCCAGAGATCCTGGAGCTAAAGAAAGGCTGCTTATTCTATTATCTGTATTACCATCATGTATTGGTGTAATTTTATAGGATAGCTGTTTGTCTGGGCAAAGAGAGGCAAGGAATAACAAACATGATAACCTGGAGAATCCAGAGACAACACCTCTATATGAAATGAACATAGAAAAGAAAAGCAACACTGAGAATGACATCCACTGTCCCCTTCTACCCCAATAAATTGCCTTCCAAATTAGGAATTAATTACCTAACCTACATGCAATTAATCCTTAGGTACTCATTCAAATACTTCTCCTTCATAGCAAGATTTTTTTTTTTAAATCTCTGTGGTTTTATCTAAAGTGTAAGATTTTGATTTTCAGGGGATTATAATAAGCATGGGAAAGAAACCTTAGTTGCTATGTTTTTCAAGCTCCAATCAATTCACAGGGATGATTAGATTCAACTATTGAAGGAAGAGTTGACGTAATCTACCAAAATGTGTTCCTGAGTCATCGCTGAAAATGCATGTATCCACCAACTCTGTCTTGCCTTGCCATTTCTTTCCCTTTTAATTAGCAATCTTCTCCTCTTGTTTTATTTTTTTTCTATCCATTTAAGTCTCTATCATGGAAAACATTTCTGCAAGCTGTAACAACTAATTGAATGGTGAAATCAACAGTATAGTAAGCACAATTGTTATTAGTATTATTTACTTTTTGATGGCACTAGAAATTGAACATAAATACCACTCTGAATGAGTTGAAACTTGTTGCCTTTATAATCTTACAGGACATATCTGGTCACACGTGCATTTCTACATGTTAGGAAAAACCGCATAAAAGGCCCATTGACTTTATCTCACATAGATTGAAAAAATGGGTGATTCTGTACCAATGTTTTATTTTTGAAAGATTCATTTTATAGTCATTTTCCCTTTCTATTACTCCATTATTCTTGCTTTTTTATTTAGTCTCTATGCCATGCAAATATACTTAAGCCTTACTCAGCTAATGTAGTGAATCTGAAATGTTTTAATGTTCCATTTGACATTCCCGCTGGTCTTATTTCTTGTGCTAAAAATACATTAATTCATATATATATATATATATATATATATATATATATATATATATTTGTTCCAGGCAGAGGTATAAAAGGGTATTTTCTGTGCATATATTTGAAGAGTTATTACAAGCAGAAGATAGAAAAAGACTGACACAAGAATGAGATTTAAAAAAACAAAGGAAAAATCTTAAAGCAAGAGACCAAATAATTTCAAAATATGGAAGGAATAAGATGGAATTTAAAGAAACTACATGGATAAACAGTGAAACAAAATTTTTGACAGGGAAAAATAAACAGCCAAATCAAATGATAACCAAATACATCATTAGAGGAAAGTGAAAGAATCAGATTAGGTGCTAATGGCAAAACACAAATGAAAACAGAAAAGAAAGCTCACTCCTGTTGGTTATAAGTCATTTAGCTGAAAATATCTGCTTTCTTATACAATCAGACCCATTTTAAAAAAGAAGATTGCCAGAAATATTATCTTCCGAGTATTATTCTTATTAGTGTTCTCTTCATTTCTGCAGGAGGCATAAAAATAACTGATGAGTGTGGGAACATAAGCCGCGTGGTTAGTGAGGCAGGGGTGATAATTAGAACATGCTGCACTACGCAGTAAACAAAGCTATTATGAACAAGAGAGTTCTTTATAGAGTGTTTAAAAAGAGGATGGAAATAATATACTTTCCCTTGACTGGCTTAAAAACTCAGCTGGTTACTACCCTGAGAAAATTTTTTAAAAAGATTGTTAGAATTAATCGGCCAGTGGATTTGGAATCTAGTTAAATGCACCCACAAATGTTATTGACATGGATTTTATTCTATATTAAATACATTACTTTCATGATACTTTTTCTTCCTGAAAACTTAAAAGTTTGAATTAAACCTCAACAATGGCTAATGAATAAATCTTCACAATATTTGAGCTCATTTTTAAGTTTACTTTTCACTAATTACAATTTACAGTTCTCAGAACATGACGTATTATTTGTAACCTCTAATCATACCTTGTACCTCAATAGTTGCTCTCCCTAGTCAAATAATTTTCTCATTATGGAACTATATGTGTTCTTTACTAAATATACTAGGATTCTCTAGTGACAGAAAAATCAGGGTATAAATATGAGAATGAATTTAAGAATTGGATTGCATAATTATGGAGGCTGAGAAGTCTCACAGTAGATTACCTACAGGTAAAGATCCAGAGAAGCCAGCAGTACAGATGATTGTTAAGTCCAACAGCCTCGATTTCAGGGAAACTCACACTGTAACTCAAGTCCCAGGGCAAATACCTGAGGTACTGGGGATTCACTATTACTAGTTTTGAAGTTCAAGGAGTGGAAACCTACAGCCAAGGCCAGATGTGGATGTTTCTTCTTCAGGAGAGAGATAGATGGAGAGAAGTACTCTACCTTCTAGTTTTTTCTAAATCCTCAGCTAATTGATCAGTGCTCACCCACATTGGGTAAGAGTATATTTTTCCTTTGTCAAATCACTCACTCAAATGCTTATTCTTTCTGGAAAAATGCAGGCATACTCATAAATAATATATTCCCAGCTAACTACATATCCTTTAATCCAGTCTAGTTTATTCTAAAATTAACTCCATGGTAAACAGGTCTAATACAATGAAAGGGCGAGATTTGGATGTATTTTCTTAAAGTTGCATCAAATATCCCCTTCTCTACCTCCCAGTGTTGTCTCCTTAATTTTCCTTCTTAATATCCCAAAAGTCTTAGTTATCTTAATAAAGTTGTGTAATGTGTTTAGGTTGACACCTAGGGAGATGTTCCTTTTTCATTTTAGATACTAATTTTCTTACTTTGTATAAAATGCTGCACTGCTATTTCATTCCAAACAAAGAGAAACAATTCTCAGTTAACTAAACAAATCAATAATATAAAATTGTGCAATACTCATTTTTCCAAACTCCCTTCTTAAACATGGTTTAGTGTTCACCAAGCTAACTATGGAGTGGAGATAGAGTGCTTTCCTTGGCTACAAAGTCTGGAAAATTACAACTACTAATACAAAAACTACAAATGGGGGGGGCGGAGATTTAGCTCAGTGGTTCTAGTGCCTGCCCCACAAGCACAAGGCCCTGAGTTCGATCCCTGTAACCACATACAATGCTGGGCGTGGAGACTCATGCCCACCAGCCATCAATACCACATACCACAGTGCCGGGCGTGGTGGCTCACGCCTATAATCCCAGAACTCGGGAGGCAGAGACAGGACGATTGCTGAGTTCAAGGCTTGCCTGGGCTACATAATGAGCGCAGAGCCAGCCTGAACTACAAAGCGAGACCCTGTCTCAAAAAAAAAAAAAAAAAAAAAAAACTACAAATGGGGTAGGAAAATTGTTTACTAACCTAAATAGTAATAGCGGATGGCCTCAGAAGAGAGAGCATGTGTTAATTAATGGTAGCAGTGGGAAGACAAGTGAATTTATATAGCAGAATTAGCATATCTACGCTCAAATGCAAAGCTTTCCCCTTTCCTCTTGTGAAACAAAGTGGAGATATTTACCTTCATGTTTACTTAGAAATGGAAATGACCCATCTTCACTATGGATCTATGAAGAAGGCTAGAAAACAAGGTTCTCACTCATACAGAGGTGATGTTCTAGCACAAGTACTGAGGGCAGGATCAGAAGCAGCCAAGTCTGGAAGAGTTGACAGAGCTGATGTAGAAGGATGTACAGGGTATCCTACACCCAGAGGATAGGTAACAGACTGGCAATGCCAAGGAGTCTGAGGATGTACAGTAGGGGTTTTCCAACTTGTCCCCCTGCATCTGCTATAATCTGTATGGTCTCTTCTCTACAGAACACCCAGATTGGTCCCGCTGAAAACTCAATGCCAGTAATAGTCTCCAGCTACTCAGATCCTACAGAGGCTTCTGTCCTTGTTACAGTACAACCCACTGCCGTCAGCCTGATCTAACACTCTAAATCTGGTTCCCGGTGCTCATCAAGCATCATCTCTGTCCTCCCCTTTTCATTAAGGGTCTCTTCAACACTTCTCCAACTCCTTGAGGTAAATCAAAAGTAATACTTTTCCTCCATTAATTTTTCAGGCTTAGTAAGTTTGTGACAAAGATATGTAAAAATATCTCAGTGCTTTTTTAGAATAAGTACATGGCATAGAGGTAGGACTGCATTAAATAAATCAGGTTATCCCATATTAATTGGCCATCATTCTATGGGCAAAAGTATCTATTCAGAGGAGAGCTATGAACTAGTACAAAGTTATACAAACTTTCACAAGGCAATAGCTTACTGGCATCTAATTTTTAAAGAACCAGTTCTAATACTTTTGAAAATTTTGAGTATAATAAATTAAAATAAACTTCTTCCTAGAATGATCTTAATTATGTAAGAGGGTATTTTTTGCCTTGGAGCATGAATGAAATTTGTAGCATTAGCCAGATTTATTTGAGTCTAGATGTTTATGGTTACAAAATAACTAATATACATTTTCTTAAGAATAGAAAAAAATGTAGTGAGACAAAGATCACTTTTGAGACAGAGCAGTACCAGACAGTGGCTTGCCCTACTAATATATTTTTAAAAACACTTCCCCCCCCCCAAGTAATAGGACACAGCAAATGTACAGAGTGTTTGGAGATTCTCTTTCTTTGACTCACTTCTCTTTCATAAATGCATTTCTATCTTTCGGTGCTCTGGAAACTGAAACAAGTCAGAAAGTCTCTGTATTTTACATATCACAAAGGACAAGCTGACAAACATTCCTTGCCTTCCCAAGGTTGTTTGTGTAGGAGCGTGAGGAGGTGGTTCTGCTTGGAGATAAAGGGAGATGATTCCAGGTGGTGGGAAAGGTCATCATCCCATTTCTGTTTGTTGCCCTGCTCCGAGTCCATTTCTGTCAACATCCCTGAAATAGAATTGTTTTGAGTAGTGAAGGCACAATGAAACTAATGTGGGAGGCTTGCCAAACATCTCCTCCACAGAGATTTTTTGCTACCAGGCATAGGGAAGGTCAGGCGAGAAAGGCATAGTGATAAACTCACTTGTAAAATTGTTCTAACAAAGCATCTGTGAGCTACTGCTTGATCAAAATGACAGACATCAATCAGAATAATAACTTCAAATATGAGATTTTCAATTAGCGAGTGAACATAAATAAACGTGTCTGGAAAATCACCATAAGGAATTTTAGACAGAGACAGCCCATCCATAACAAGAGCAAGGCGGGCAACAGGGAATAGGTATACTATTCAGCAAATACAAAATAGTCCCCCAACCCAGGGTCAAAAAACCCCACAGAATCAGCTCACTGATCAACAAAGACCTATGCACAGTTATCCTTGAGTGATGCTTTGCAGCTTGTCTACTTTATTAGAGGTTTGTAAAGAGTAATAACTTTCATTTTATAAGGTGTGAGGATATGAAAAACCTTGTACTGCTTAACATGGCTTTCCAACATCTCTCTCAACAAACACAGCAGATAAAACAGGTTAGATTTCTAACAAAATAGAAAGTCAAGCACACAAAGAGAGTACGTTTCAAGAATGAGAAAGGGGAAACAGGAATGCCGAGAAGGTCAGGGAATATTCCAAAATACTGAGTTTAGTTTATCGGCTACTATGTTATCAAATTTTGGCCACAGTGTCAGCAAAATAAAAAAGTGATTCAAATAGCCAACAACCCAAGAAGGCAAGAAGCTAACTTTTCAAGTACAAACAAGGACCAAGAAAGATGATGGTGCTTGGCTAGTGGAAGACCTCAGATACTATGTAACTATTGTAACAACTGCAACAAAATAAAATCAAAACCATATGTATATTTCACTTTTCATCAGAAAGCCGCAAAGGTCTTTTCAAACAATAACTCATTAGTCTGTACAATACCCACGTGAAGGAACTGAGGATGTATATGTTATTAGTACTTTGCATTTTCATTGTATTTTCTCTCTAAGGAGCTGGGTATAAGGTAGATTCACACTGTAAAGTAGAAACCACTTCAAATTGATACATGGTGTTAGAAGAGGTTTTTTACTTGGCAGTGAATATATTCTTAAAGCAGGAAATACTGATGTTTTTGGAAGGGAATAAAGGTAAAAGGAAATGAATAGATGTTGGCTTTGTGGATTCTTTAATGGTTCTTTTTTTGCTCATACTTGTATAAAGTTTCTCTGGGTTCAGGTAATAAAAACGTTGATTGTTTTGAGAGGAGTCTGAGATCAGTTTCCCAATATTATGGAAATAGAAATCTAATTCTTAAGGGTTGTACTTCTATATCTTATCCTGTTTTCTTTGGTATTTCTTTAGTATTTGGTATTTCTTTAGTTTCCCATAGCAAGTGATGTATCATATTTCTAGAACTTACTGTAGTGTTTGTCTTCCACAGGATCTCCAGGTGCCTGGGGAATCTCTCTTGGTAGGTAAGGTCAGGTGACAATTCTCACTGCCAATCTTTCCATCTAACAGAGACACCCTTTTCCTAAGAAATTGTGTGTTACTTAAGGCCAAATTCAATAATGTTTTCCAATGCACCACTAGGAAGTTTCTTAGGTATTTCTAATGATTTCACCTCCTCATCGATATATAGAATGAAAACTGTAGAATGATGCTCGTGGAACTTCAGTCTGATTAGATGGTTGTATCAAATAATCAAAAGCACTCTCAATACTTTATGGTTAGTGAATATAAGATCTATAAACTAATTCTCACAAAGCAGAGCAGGATTATCCTCATATACTAATAAATGAATGTAGTCAATAATTGGTGTTTTAAATTAACATCACAGACTAAAATAAAAAAAGACTTCTGACATATGTGAGGAAATTCTCCTGCATTCTGGAGAGTTCTTTCTTTTCATGTTACTACTTCTGGCTTGAAATGTAGGGTCATTCTTTTATATTCTACAGATTTATGATTCCTTTTTTATTATGTACCATGAAATTTTTAAAACGTGAAAAGCTGTATTCTATTACCCAGATTTATCAAAGGTAAAATTGTTTTGAGGATAGTAGTGTTACAGTTTCAACTGAAAAACTTTCACCACTTCTTAACCCATTCTGTTCTTTCCCTTCCTTGGGGGACTCATTTTTTTTTTTTTTTT
>PVIC010026380.1:0-24637 GCA_004025085.1 Thryonomys swinderianus | reverse complement strand
GCCAGAACCACTGAGCTAAATCTCCGGCCCAGTATTATAACTCTTCACTTGGGCCTACAGATGTCCAGTAAGTAACTAAAACAGACAAAAAATGATTGACCTTATTTCAGAACTTTGAAATAGGTATGTTAATCATTTAGGAGAAGTTGGCAAAATAAAATGTATCAGCCTTAAATTTTCACCTATTTCTTCCCTCTTTGAGACTGGGGATACTAGGAATAACTAAAGTAATGTGTAAGCATTTACAGGGATGGTGAGTTGGCACCTTATTCTGTATCCAGCATCAGACCCCTTGTGTGGAGTAATGGCCAGAAGCCTGTAGCCCTTGTCCTCATCCCACAGTCACCTGTCTCAGAAAAACAGCCTTGAGACGGCCTCACGATGGGCTCACCCTTCAGAGCAAAATCAGTG
Organism: Thryonomys swinderianus; assembly: GCA_004025085.1. Classification (NCBI taxonomy): domain Eukaryota; kingdom Metazoa; phylum Chordata; class Mammalia; order Rodentia; family Thryonomyidae; genus Thryonomys; species Thryonomys swinderianus. Next base: position 24,226 of record PVIC010026380.1, on the reverse strand, counting down.
ACCCTGCTCTTCAAGTGAGAGGCCCTTGGAAGACCCAACACCAGGCCCAAGACGATGGTGGGTGGATGGTGCTCCATCCAGCCCCTAAAACACCCCAAATTGGGTAACCAAACCCATGTCTTCAGGCCCATAGCCCCTTGTCTTTCTCAGACTAAAGCCTCTTCCTATCTTCTCTTAGTTTCCTTTGTTAAGAGAGTAATGCAATTTCATTATTGCTGTGGCTCCCTCTATTTTTCTTACTTTTAAATGAAAGGCTTGCCTTATTAATTCATACTGCTGCTTTTGTTTTTATTATCACAAGTGCAAAGATCCACTCTAGCTGGTGACATTTGATTCTCGTGAATTATGGGCCCATAATTGCTTAATTATCACATTAAATGAAACTTTATTTTTCCCTGTTGTTCCTTCCACTTTTTGTTGTTGTTGTTGTTGTTACTGACAAGAAAGGAATGTGACAAAATGAGTATATGTTTGTGTATTGTGTTTGCAGACAACTTTGGACAGGAGAGTCAATGAAGCCAACCATGGTCACATTTCTAGGCCTCTAGACTGGAGCACAATCACCCCTCAGTAGCTGAAAAGTCACTGTCCACTTTACTGTGCTTGCTAAATCCATTAATTACATTTTAAACTCTTCCTTTTGTCCGTGGACATTACTCATTAATTTCTCTGACCAAACCAGTGTTTTAAATTAATGTTTGACCAGGATACTGAAGGATTTCTCTTAATCAAGGTAAGAGGGCATGAGGATGGACTACACTTGAGTACTGCTGATGGCTGTGCCCTCTCTAGAGTGTGCAGAGAAAAATCCATAAGGAAGAACAGTCAGAAAACACAGAGGAAGGTACTACCGGAAGTTCCTTGACTTTGATAACTTCTCAAAGATCGTTCTGATTCTCTAACTCCTACCTGTGTGTTAAGATGTAAGGCCAGAAACTCTTGATGTGTTTCTGGGAAAATGACAAAGATGGAGAGGTCTTATTCTACCTTCATGTGTTACTGTAAAACTCTGACACTGTCTCAAACTAATCCCATCACACGAAGAATAGAAGATCTTGGTTTGTGAACAAAATATAAGAATCCATGAAATTAAGACATGTTCATGAGAGACGTGGTGGGAAGGAAGGTGGCAAGAAGTGTGCAGACTGCCAGCGACAAGGGAACATTACAGACATGCTGGAAGTGGAGGTTGGCACTGTGCAGGGAGGGCGCCAGCGACAGACTCTGAGCATGGGCAGGATCCCAAACCAAGCAGGCTAGACAAACATTCTGTTTAACCATTTTGAATGAGCTCGCCTTACCTGTTAGACCAAAAAAAGCACAGGGAGAAGTGGTTTCATTAAATTGTAACAGTGACAGAAAGATAATTCATTTAAAACTAAAAAAAAAATCCTATCACTGAATTTATTTTAACTCTTTTTATCTGCCTGCATAGAGAAAGGCTCACAAGGCCCCAAATATTGTGTCTGAGGTAAGAAAGGAGAATTAACTCTCAAGGGTCGGAGTGTGATAAAGCAAGCTCTTTGCCAAGAAAGCAGAAAGAAGATCAAACGAGGAGCCTCATATTGCTCTTTTCAATGGCATGTTTTGACCTGTGGCTCTGGTAAGCTCCCCAAGTGCTTTGAAGTCAGCACTGTTTGTCAAATCATGGAAAATTTTAAGATTTCGCTTAGCAACATAGCCTCGAGTTGAAAGCGGTGCCCACGAGCCCTGAAGAAACGAGCTAACTCACCTGGCTTATTCACTTTACCGGATTTTAGTTTCTTTTACTTTTTGCATGGCTAATAAAATCAGAGAGCCAGGTGTATTAACAGAGGAACTCATGGGAGAAAACGATAACCTGTCGGCGAAGACTGAGGGAGACGCGTATCAGGTGGTTTGCTGTGAGTTCCACTTTTGCTGCTTACGTGCTGTACACTGGGCAGTCAGCCTTTCATGGGGCTTAATGAGGGCCAGGGGTGAGGACACTGGCCTAGTGTCTAATCTGGTACCAGACTGTCCCAGTTCGGACGGTGAATCCCTGCCCAGGTTTCCTCTCTGTCCGGGATGATGCTCCCGGGAGATGGTGGGGCCTCAGGAGGTGGGAGCTGCTGGAGGGCCTCACTATGGGGGGCATGCTCTCCCTCTCTCTCTCTCTCTCTCTCTCTCTCCCTCTCTCTCTCTCTCTCTCTCATGAGGGATTCCCTAATCCTGCTGGTGCTCTCTTCTTTCCTGCTCATAATCTAAGTGGTTCACTCTGCCACATGTTTGGGCTGTGATTTTCTACCCTTACTAGAAGTCCAAGTCCACACATTTCCTGATCTCAGGCTGGAACTTTCAGAATATGAGTACAAAACTGACTTTGCTCTTTGTAAGTTACTTGCCTCATGTATTTCATTATAGATAAACAGTGAAGGACCCAAAATATATTAATTGTTGTTATAATTATTTTGCTGTTTTATTTTGAGACGGGGGTCTCACTAGGAGACTTCGAAGGCAGGCCTCAAACCTGCACTCCTCCTGCTTCAGCCTCCCATGTAGCTCAAATTGGGGGCATATATTCAAATATATTACTTGTACAAAGCAGTCATACCATATTGCATCTCCTTATTCTTGCTTCTTATAAGGAAATGGTCTTAGAGAGTCCTAAATTCATCCAGTCCTGAGTCTCTCCAAACTTCCTAAGAATGGAACTAATATTTCCATGGGAAAAAGACAAGGGGCTGCATTTTTGGTTTCCCAAACTTTGTTGGCACTATAACCTTTATAGAAAAAAATCCATAGAAATGTCCCTTGAACCACATCTCAGATGTTTGAACATTTAATTTTTTTTTTTTTTTGAGACATGGTCTTGCTTTGTAGTTCAGGCTGGCCCTGAGCTCACTATGTAGCCCAGGCAAGCTTGGAACTCAGCAATCCTCCTGCCTCTGCCTCCTGAGTGCTGGGATGACAGGTGTGAGCCACCACACCCGGCACTGTGGTATGTGGTATTGATTGCTGGTGGGCGTGAGTCACCATACCCAGCATTGTATGTGGTTACCTGGGATCGAACTCAGGGTCTTGCACTTGCGAGGCAGGCACCGGAACTACTGAGCTAAATCTCCAGCCCTGAACATTTAAATTTTTAAGAAAATATTACATATTTATTGCTAATACCACAATTATTTATATAATTTTCTTATAATTTTCAAATTACAATTTTAACAGAGAACCACTGTCAATTTGTCTTTAGGGTTTTAACCTCCAAGAACATAACATTTGGCTCTTCTCTAAAGCATGTATCATATTCAAGGATTGTTCATGATCTTACCTTTTACCATATCATTAGAATTGCAATTTATATAATTGATAATTGCAAAAATGATTGATGTCATATGAGGAGAAAAAACAAACATATACAGAATGATTCAGATAATTAGTTTTGTCATAGCTTTAGGGATGACATTCTGACTTTAGCAACCTAGAAAATCAGATGCTTGTCTATTTTTTTCAGATCTTCTAAGGAAAGAGATTTCTAAATCTTCCTGGTGCAACTTTTCAGTGGTTTTCAGGACCATCTGACACTGAACCCTGGAGGAGTAAGAAAAATGTTGAGAATCAGAGACTGATTTGGTCACAGGTACCTCTACACCACTCTCCAAAAACTATTGGAGCTGGGAGAAGTGGGGAAGAGGTAGTGATTCCTACTCAGAAATCACTACACAAACTGAAAGCTAGAGGGTAATTTAAGAAGGTTTTCTTAGTTTTTTGTTTTTGTTTTGTTTTGCTTTGCTTTTTTGCATGAATCATTTAGATTTGCTGCCAGGGTTAATCAGAACTTAAACTTCATAATTTCACTGAAACTCTTTCGCAACAATCACTTCCTCCTAAACTCTTAAAAATCTAAGTTATTTCAAAAAATTCTGTCAGAAGTTTATAGTTAATACTGAGGAATAAGATAATGGCTGAGATTAAATCCTACTACTCTGAGTGAGCCATAGCTTTGAATTGTTTGCAGAGTACCAATCCATATGTCTCTGGTGTGGCTAAAAGGATCACCTATCCAGTGAGATCCACTTTGTTTTTCGACAGCCAGAAAGAACACATTTCCCAGACTTTCACAGAGTGAACCATAAGGTCAAGTTCTGTCATGGAATGTGAGCGAAATGAAGTTCACTATTACTGGGCCGAGGTCTTGAAAGATCAGCTCTGCCTGTCCCATGGTCTTCTCTTCTTTCTCCTAAGAGGGGGGAGCCCAACAGTTCCAGAGCAATGTTGTTGAAGATACAGTTCTGCTCACAACTTGTTCAGGCTGCACATGGGAGAGAAGTCCTGTGAGAAGGAATATACCCCAGGCTAATCTATGCTGAGGGCTAAACTCTTACTACATTTAAGCTATGACACCACAAATCCATTTATTAAAGCAGTTTAGTGTATCCAGAATACTATGCATGTGGATTTTAAAATTACACTCTTATAAAATCATATGGAAATAGAGCCAGTTTAACTTCACTAATTTTTTTCTTTGTCAAAGATGCTTTCACCTGCATTATGTTTAGTGTGTCACAGTCTTTGAAAATCAGTAACTGCAAAAATATACCTACCAGTACCACAGTAAGATAACTTATAATGTTGCAACATAAACAAGTATATAGTTCAAATTTGTGATAATATGCAATAGTGAATTCCGTACACTCAAAGCAAACCAAAAATTACTGTTACTGTTTCAAATCTGGGTTCATGATAATCATGGTTCAAATACTTACCTTCGTTGTCCAAATGGCTGATAAAAATATGACTGTTAACATGTTCGTGATCCCTACCTGCTAACGATGACATGTTGATAATGACGCCGCCCTCACCTCCGCGTTGCTTACTCATGTATTCCAAACCAAGGTAGGTTCCGCTGATAACAGAAGCCTCATCCAGAGACAGAAAGAGGAAAAACGATATAGCCAATAGCTTTCATCATGTATTTCATATTAAACATATTAATGCTATGTCAGATATCTAGAGATTCCTGCAAGTTCAATCAATGCAAGAGTGTGAAATAATTTTTGGGCCAGAGGGTTAGCTCAGTGGTTCCGGTGCCTGCCTCGCAAGCGCAAGGTCCTGGGTTCAATTCCTGGTAACCACATACAATGCTGGGTGTGGACACTCACGCCCACCAGCCATCAATACCACATACCACAGTGCCGGGCATGGTGGCTCACACCTGTCATCCCAGCACTCGGGAGGCAGAGACAGGAGGATTGCTGTGTTCCAGGCTTGCCTGGACTACATAGTGAGCTCAGAGCCAGCCTGAACTACAAAGCAAGACCCTGTCTCAAAACAAACAAACAAACAAACAAACAAACAAACAAACAAAAAAGAGTGTGAAATAATTTTTAAAATATTTTAAGGTCACCCATCATTCCTGGATTCTCCCTTGTTTGTGTAGAAGTCATGGAGCTTGTCTTTACAAACTTTACCTAGTGTTATGATAAAGGCAGGATCTCAGTAGGTTTTGCCATTTTAACTTAATTCTTGGCATCTTTAAGAACTCCATGCATTCTTTGTTTAAAAAAAAATATTGGTTGGAAATTTTATTTACATGGCCTCATTTTTAAGTTTTCCACACTCATTTGCACGACTTAACTTCCAAGATTTTGGAATATAGAACAGCAGATATCCCTCCTTTTCAACACAATTTTTATTTTCTTTTTCTCTTTCCAATAAAATTTCACCTTTGTTTTTCTCTCTGCATCTTTCCCGAGTAACAGGGTAGAAGGTGATCTCCCACCTTCCTGTAGCCACGGACTAATCTAATTCAATCCCTGAAATTTCATTCCTCTCGATAGTGGCTGTGTTAGGGGCCAGAGAATGACTCAGCTCTGGCTGGCGAGACCCGAGGGCAGTGAGCCTGGCCTGTGAGGGATGGACGGGGCTGAGAAGTGCAGTTGTCGCTCTTAGGTGGAAAGAGATGACTGTATGAGCAATGACTGAAATAGCTATTTTGCTAACCTCATGAAGATGAAGCCAACAGGAAAAAGTGGCAACTGTTGACATAAGACACTCGGTCCGAATGATTTCACTCATTCGACAGTTAGATGAGTGAAATCAAGTCCTGAACGCCTGTGTGATGGCACAACTGTTTTATCTTGTCTGAGTGGAGATTTTCTGCCACTCAGACATCTTGTCTGCAATGATGTGCATCAATTTTTATTTAATCACTCCTTGCTGCTATCCTTAGAACTGGTTTATCATTGTCTTCTTATGGATGAGTTCTTCACTGCTTTTTTTTTTCCCCAAAATTTAAGAATTTACTACTGCACAGTGATCTACCTGAGTGGGGAAAATTGGTATTTGAAATCTTCTTTTTCCTCCAATATTCAAGAATTTCTCTCTTTTCCAATGCAGACTTTTTAAAAGTGAAGATTCCCTTTTGATTTTTTAATTCTTCTCTTTGTAAATGCTGTACAATACTCAAAGAAAACAATTGCCTAGTGATGAGTCTGACACACTGGTATTTACCTTCTTTTTATGTAAAAAGTTTTTTACTTGGTAACTGTTCAGAAATGCTTCTCCTTTCTAGCACTAGCTCTAGAGTAACAACAACTCAGAAAGCTAAATTGAAGGTTCTGTTCATTTAAGCTGTGTGCCAACTTGATATTAAGTAGGCTTGTGGAGGATGAATAACTTCTTCACATGATTTCCTTTGAAAAGGGGGAAAATGTAAACACTGTTTATGTAAGAGGGAAAATACAGATGGCTGAAATGACTACAGTCAGGTATGTTCTGTTCATTTCTGCTCAAGCCTGCAGCGTGTCTGGACACAGCTGTTGTCTGCGGTGTTGACATTGTGCTTCTGTCTAGTCTCTGATGCTTGGAGCAGCACTGACGCCCAGCTGTTCTGCTATCAGCATCTATTACGTGCAGCCAGATGGAAAAGTTGGGAAGGTTGAAATTTTATTTTTGTTTCTGGAGTAAGGTTTACATGTAAGGTTTTGGAGGGCCAGAACAAAATGTTACTTTTCTTATTCACTCACTGTGTAATAACTGATTTTTCCAATGAAAGAGTTCATGACATAAAGCCACAGGAGAGGTCTAATGGTTTGGTAGTACATAAATTCTATTTTTAATCTCTTTTCCTTTTAACAACTTTCCTTATACCAGATATCCATTGTTAGAAAATCAGAGAATAAACATTTCCAGTTAACAGGGGTGTGTTTTTTTTTTGTCCTTAAAGGATGTTTATATATCTTAAAGACTGGGTGATGATATCCTACATCAGAAAAAGAGAAATTTATAAACATTTCTAGATAAAAACACAAAACAATTTGAATCTGTATTACTATTTCAGCTTACTTCATGAAGATAGTTCAAATTTGGTACTGTAGTTGATTTAAAAATCCTATGTCTAAATTCATCTAATTAAAGAATAAACCAATTATTCAGTTATTGATGAAATGATCAAATTAACACCTATGTAATATTTTGCATTATGAAGAGATAACACATATGTAATTCTGAAGTGGTAATTGTATTCCTGATATTAAATAATTTTTAAAGTTATTGTTGCACTCTATAACAAAACCACACTGAAAATTCCTTTAAGCTGAGAAAAACTCTCTAGTAACAAAGATAAATGGGTAGGGCCAGAGATTTAGCTCAGTGGCTCTAGCTCCTGCCTAGCAAGTGCAAGGTCCCTGGTTTGATCCCCCAGTAACCACATACAACAATAACAGGCGTGGTGGCCACGCCCACCGGCAATCAGTACCACATACCAGAAGTGCCAGGCTTGGTAGCTCAAACCTGTAATCCCAGCACTCAGGAGGCAGAGGCAGGAGGATTGCTGAGCTCGAGGCTTGCCTGAGCTAGCTACACAGTGAGCTCAGGCCAGCCTGAACTACAGAGCAAGACCCTGTCTCAAAAAAAAGAAGAAAAGATAAATGGATAATAAATGGTAATAGCCTACTTATTTATCTGCTCATTAGGCATTACATCTTCCTACGAAATACACACATGCATGTGCATATGTAAACATGCTTTTTTTAACTAATGAAATTTTCAGTCTGTCACTTCTCCTTCTCTTAAATTTCATCTCCCTTTACTTTGTGGGTTGTTTTAGTTTATTGGTGGTTCTTGCATTGTACTGTAATGGAAATAACTCTGGGAGCTAAAATAAGCATCTTTGCTTTGTGCATCCTTGTGTTTTCTTCACCTCAGATTTTTTCCTAGACCCACTTGAGTCATTTTTTTTTCATATTGAGTTGTTTTTTCCATTTTGTTTTAGTACTAAATATAATTTTCTTCTCTTTGATGGAGCTACTTACAATCTAGGATATCCTTCCTCACATAATTCAACTAGGTCTGTCAATTTTATAAAATAGCAACGGAGGGAAATATGTACTAATTTAACTTCTAATCAACATACTTTAAACTAAAATGTATCTGTATTTAGGAATAATCTCTCCATTTCCTTAAGTCCTTACTAGATGACAAATAGGGTAGAGAAACTGATACTAAAATCACACAATGAGAAAACTTAGCTTTTGATACCTGGAAAGAAATACAATTGCACTACATTGTGGTTGATGTTTTTTATGCTTTTTTTTTTTTTTTTTGAGACAGGGTCTCGCTTTGTAGTTCAGGCTAGTCCTGAGCTCACTATGTAGCCCAGGCAAGCCTTGAACTCAGCAATCCTCCTGTCTCTGCCTCCCGAGTGCTGGGATTACAGGTGTGAGCCACCACGCCCAGCTTGTGGTTGATGTTTTATATTAAACTCAAAAGTTCCCCTAAGCAGGGAAAGATGACTTTCTCCCTCTCCAAACTGGGAAGTTCAGTGTCAGGGAAATTAGGTAATAGTTCATAAATTGTAGATTCAGAATTACATTTTAGTTTTGACTAATTCAAAATCTAGTCTTTTTATACAGCAAAATTTTAATCAATTAATACATTTATGAAAAAATTACCAGCAATAGCTCTTTATGTTATTTAATTTTTCTTTAATGATACTCAATAATTTATCATGTTGGTTGTGTGTTCAAATTAGATTATAGTTCTGCCTTAATAGGGATATTAAAACCACAAAAAGTTAAAGAAATAAAAGTATATCATATATTGCCTACTTAATATTCAAAGTTAAGTCTACTTCTGCATAGTTCCTACAGTGATCTTCAATATATTGTAAAGACTTGGTCTTTCCTGACATTTCTTGTGAGCTCTGGACAGCTATTAAAACATAGTGCTGTTACTGGATTCAGTCAAAGGTGATGTACAAGGCACTGTAGTGAAACAAAAGTCGGGGAAAGGTTTGGTGTATGTTATGACTTGTATGTAGATGTTCCCCCAAAGCCTCATGCAGTTGGTCAGAGGTGGGACTTTTTGAGAGATGGTTGGATGTGCATATGTAACACTGGAATTGATCCAGGCTGAAATGCTGAAAAGTGCTAGGATTAAGATCTGAGCACCACCCATCACAAGTAGTCAGAAAAGGAAGAAAGGACAGTGCACCCATGTTCATAGTATCTCAGTCTGTGTTAGCTAAATCTTGGAAACAACTCAAATGGCCATCAACTGATGACTAGATAAAGAAGATGTGTGGTTTCTTTAAAAAATAAAATGGAATATTATCTGGCCATAAAGAATAAGTTTGAGTCACTTGTACCCAAATGGATGTACCTTGAGGACATATTTCTAAGTAAAATAAATAGAATCATAGATGTGTGAATACTGTATCTTTTCTCTGATATGAGAAACTGAAAATATAAATGCGTTCTAAAATGTAGAACAGATACTGCGAAATAGAAAATATTCAAAGAGAAAAGGCAGTAAGGGTAAGTAATGAAGGGAAAGAAAACATTTAATGGTAAAAAAGGAAACAAAGCGTATATATATATATATATATATATATATATATATATATATATATATATATGGGGATGGTGGGTAGGAGAATGGGAGAAATGAGAATTAAGTCATGTCATGTACTGGTACAAATTCTCAATATCAATTGTGATCATGATGTGTATATACAATGTACCAATAAAATCAATTTTTAAAAAGATAAAAGGAGCAGAAAGATGGGGTTAAGGTCACTTGTTGCTCTTTTTCTCTTCTCCCTGCAATGAACTGTTCCTTCTCTGTGCTCCCCCTCTGTTACATGCTATTCTTCCACGAAGCCATCCAACTATGGACTGAAACTTCTGTGAACTCTGAGCTAAATCCACCTGTTTTCCTCTAACTTTGAAAGTTGGGTATTTTGTCTCAGCAATGAAAGAAAAGTAACTAAAACAATGTATCTTATGTGGGAAGAATGATGAAATCAGCCATGAAATTAGCTGGATCAGCAATAATAAAGAATCAGGAATAATAAAGTTTGGTGAACTGAAAATGGAAGGACAGATGATGGTGTTCAGCACTGATCTCTTAGGCAATCACTTCAACACTGTGCTAAAATATAGAAATAGATCCTCATGTATGCAAAAGTACATAATGCATTTTGTTTAATAAACATTAATTGAAGTTCTACTCTATTAGACATCAGAATGATTTTCTGCCTTGAAGAAGCAAGTACAAGCATAAACCACAAACATACACACACGTATATCCACAACAAAGCCATCAATGGATAAGTTTTGTAAGGATATTAAAAATATGTTGTATATGATTTCAGGAGAGGGAGACATGATTCTGAGGGTATAGAAGCTTAGTGGTAAAATACATGTGGTCTTGGGCTCAATCCCCAGCACAGAAAGACAGACAGACAGACAGACACACACACACACAAACACATACACACACATGCACACATATACACAGAGGAAAAATTTATGATGAAGACCTTTATCTCAATATTTACCATTGACTATGGGCAATAACATAGAAAAATACATAAAATAATAAATATAGAACTACATAAGAACAAAGAAACATCCAGAACAGAGTCTAAAACAAACAAAAGTTATACAAACCACATATAAACATTTGTATTACCCTAAAAGAGATAATCAAATCAGGAAAAGAGATTAGCCCAATTCTAATTTGCTTTTGAAGGGAGTTGTAAGTTGCAATAAAAAGGTAACACATTGTTAAACTATGTGAAACAAAGGTCAGACCTTACACTCTCTATGTAAAATGAAGCAACTATCTTCAGTCCTTGAAGTTAAATTAAGAAGTGATGCATGTCAGCAGGACTCAAGTAAAGACCCAGGCTCACTACATCTCAGTGACAAAAAGGGTCACAATAAAATTTCCCTGTTCTCTTAGAGGTTTTATTTGCAAATTCTGCCTTCCAGTTTGGAGCAGGTATTTATTCATTCACACAGTCCACATTAAAGAAAATAGGCCCTTTTATCTAGATGAAATCATGCAAATCCTATATTTTTGTGATAAATGCCTTACTATTTTCATGCTTTTCTATATTATCTTTAGTCATCATGCACAGTTTCTGACAGTAGATCTCTCAGAGAAAAGACATAGTAGCTGACCATTATGGATGTATTTAAAATAAGATATTTCTATTATAATGACTTTTATAATAACATGTGCAGTAATTACTAATAAAGCTACTAAAGCTCTCAGTAGCAATGCTAGAGAAAAAGCTAATGTTGAATTCATCCATTTCACTGGGTGTAGCAAGATTTTAAAAATTCGAATGTGGTTTTGATAAATGACACATTTATACAAATTTCTTAAAATTTCCATAGTTCTCACCCGCTGCATATTTAAATTTTTTATTTTATCCTCAAACAAAGGAGATAATTAAATATGATTCTTAGTAAGTCAGAGACTACCACTAAGATTTTTTAAAGAACAGTATAATTTTCTTACCACCCCCTAAATTTATAGTTATGCAATGAGTTTAAGAAAGGAATGGGCAAAGAGCAAAGCTAAGAAGAAAATGGTAAATTTTAAGGCAAAAAAAATTGAAAAGTAAAAATAAATAGGGTTTAAATTTTACAAATACAAGAAATAGATGTTCTGATGTAATTTTAAAAATAAAATCAGTGCAACATCAAGAGGCAGATTTAATATAAAATATTACCTATACTTTCATAATAAAGAAATGAAAAGGCAACAAATAAATGTGAATTAAAATACAATTATGGAATATGATTTTATGATGAAATATTGATATAACTTAAAAAACAAATCAAAGATCAATAAGTTGAATTACGCTGGGCGTGGTGGCTCACACCTGTAATCTCAGCACTCAGGAGGCAGAGGCAGGAGGATTGCTGAGTTCAAAGCTTGCCTGGGCTACATAGTGAGCTCAGGGCCAGCCTGAACTACAAAGCGAGACCTCATCTCAAAAAAAAAAATAATAATAAGTTGAATCACCAGCAATTTAGGTTCTGAATATTATTAGTTGATGATATAAAAATCAAACTGGTAGAATTGTGAAAAGAAGTGGGTAAACTGATGTATGTATTTTTGTTGTTGAGAAACTAACTCAAGGGATGTAAATGTGACAAAGTATAATAGACATCCAAACTAAATAGGAATATAATAAATTTATAAAAGAATATTATTTGTAAGCAAAGACACAAATATTGCAGTTGGTATTAAGAAAATTCAGTAGTGCATTAAATATAATGTGCCATAATAAAAATTTAGCCAAAGAATGTAAGTATCATTCACAGTTGCAAAATACTCCATTTATTTCACTGTATTATTCTCCCAATGTAGAATAAAAGCACAGAATTATTCAGATCAGGACAAGGAGCCCTCAGGTCTTTCCTAGGATTCCAATTCAACTCTAGAAACATTTTGATGAAAGCAAGTTGTTTATGGACCAACCACATACCTTTGTTAGAGTGAGGCTTACAATTAGCTGCTTTGGTGAGGTGGTATTATTCTCAATACCTCCAAGTTAATTAACTTTGGATATTTCAACAAGTCAAAATTTATTGCCTAAACATTATTCTAAAGGTAGCATTGATTTTTGAGAGAAATAGAAAAACAGCCAAGTTTCTGTTTTTAAAGAGTTTTTAATCTACAAGGAAGACACTCATGAAGTAGGATGTTACTCCCTGCATACATAACACATATGGTGGCCACACCATATTTTATACTCACCTGCTTTGCAAGTCTAGTTAACAGTAAATCTAGAAAGGGCAAGGTGACCAAAGTCCATCAAACATTTTGCATTTGGGTTCTAGTGAAGCCTAGTAGCTTATGTTAAAGTGTTCATAAAATAAAATAATCATGAAATGTGATAGAACAGATGAAACAGAAAGTTATAGAGTTGAATTTTATATTTTCATCACTTAGATCAGAAGTAAATAATCAGCAAACATTCTGGAAATTGTAACCACAAATACAAATTTTGAGGACAAAGAAACTTGTGAATTAAAAGTTCAGTTATGGAGGACAACCTGCCACCACTGCCACAGGAAAATCACCAACTCCTAGCCCTTGATGTACCTTGTTGGGTCCCCTCAGCACAGGGCTCCAGAAGTGACTACCAAACAAATGGCCTGGTCACAAATGAGGCCAGTTCCCAGGAGAAGAAGTAAGTCAAAAAGACATGGCTGCTTCACAGAGAAAGCATGGATGGGCCAGCCACCATGGCAACAAAAATAGCCCACAGCTATTGTAAACAGCAAAAACTGTGGAGTTTTACCCTGAGAGAGATTTCTTGTTGGTGAGATAAGGGTCTGAGAAGAGCTCATGTGCAGCTCCTGCCATACTGCCAGAGAGAGCTTAGCAGATCCCATCAAAATGGAAGACCATGGGACTGAGCCAGAGGGCGCCCACACTGCAGTTCCACTCCATGACTGAAGTGTCACTTTAGCACAGAGATGGGGTGACAGACAGCCAAAGAACAGATACAGAGAGGGCGAGGATTCCATATAGAGCCACTGAAATTCCCTGAGTTCAAGGTCAGGCCGGAAGGACGCAGGGCCTGCATTCCACGGCAGGAGGCCGGGCTTGGTGAATATGTACTTCAGAGGTGGCTCAGTCTCACGGAGATCATGTTGGGTCCAGCAGTTGGCTTGAGTCCTCACACCACTACCCATATCCAACGGGTGCCAGTCATATATGATTGTTTTGCCATGCTTTTCCCATGTGATGGGGAGTGTGACTCGGCTTAGTCAGCAGCCAGCCTAGGATCCACAGACAGGGAGCCTGTTGGACCGCGTTGTGTGAGGTGTCACATCACAAAGCCAGAGGCTGTGAGGTAAGACACAGAGGACTTTGAATTTCTGGATTTCAAAGACTGCAGATCCTTAAGGAAACCACTCATTTGAAAATATATGGGAAACTTTCTTGACCCATTTTTTTTCTCCTTTACTTTTATTTGTGTGTGTGTGGTGTTTGGTGATCTATCTCCCATTTTTCCCCCTTTACTTTGTCTGTTTCTTTGCTCATTTTTTGATCTTCTCTTTTTTTCTTTTCACTCTCTTGTCATTCTTCATTCGTTACATATTTTGTTCCTTTTAGGCTACATCCTATTTTGGGAAAATTAATTCTTGGGTCAAATAAACTGCAATCTCCCCTTCTAAATAGAGGTGGCCAGATCCTGGAATAAAAGCAAAGGCCAAAATCTAGCCATGACCAGAGTAAATCATTAACTAAAGAGATCTCCATATTACCAATAAATCTGTCTAGTACAATCAGCCCATAAGCCTTAGGACAGAAAACAAAGAAGCAAATAAAAAATAAAAACATGAGCAGATAAGCCAACAAAATGCCTCCAACAACTTTCAGGTTCCCCAAACTTGATAAACGAGGTAATGAAATGGAGAAAGCCAAAAGCCATTCACCTAAATTATTTGAAATGCTATCAGGTGAAATAACAAAACAGACCAGTAAAGCACTGAGAAGTTTAGGTACTGGGCAAAATCCACAAAATGATCAGTGAGTCTGCAGAAGACACTAATAAAAAGCTAGTAGAAAACAAACAAAGCAAAACATAAATCGCCAGCATAGAATAGAACTAAAGTCCATTAAAAAGTCTCTAAGTAGAAAATTGTGAGGTTAAAAAGTCAGTCAAAACTATGGGCAGCAGAAGTTTTCAGTGTTAAGGCAATGTCAGAATTAGAGGATAAAGCTGCTATTGGACACAAGTTGAAGGGGATGCTTTAAAAACAAGGAACACAAAAATGGACCCAATAGCAGCTAGATGATGAGAAGACTAATCTAAAATTAATTGGAATAAAAATTAGAAAGGAGCATGTAGGACACTAAAAAATCTGTTTACAGAAGTTGTGGTAGAAAACTTTCCAATGTGGAAAAATAATTTAACATAAAAATAAGTGAAGCATATAGAACTCCAAATAGCCAAGATAAGAAAAGTACCTCTTATGATAGTAAAAAAAAAAAATCAGAAAGAACAGATTCTTAAAAGCTGTTAGAGAAAGGGAATGAATCATTTATAAAGGAAAATCTGTCAGAATTTCAGCAGACCCAAACCTAATTTCAAAGATAAGCAAAGCCTGCAGTGAAGTGTTTCAAATGCTGAAACAAAGAAAAAAACAAACACTTCCAACAGAAAGATATAACCTATAAAATTATCTTTCAAAGCTGATGAAAAAATATAATTTCATGGTAAAGAGCACCTAAGGTGAATCAAGACCACCAAGTTAGCACTCCAAAATATTCTCAAGGGTATCCTAGAAAGAGACAATTAAACTGCCAATGGCACACGGTAGGGGAAGCAACTGATTAGAAGGAAAAGAAAGAAAATCAACTTCAAGAAAATAATATATGACAGGAATAAATCAATATTTATCAGTTATAATTATCAAAGTGAATGATCTTAATTTATCAATCAAAAATAAAAGACTGGCAAAATGGATCAAGGCACCAAGTCCCATGGTATGCTATATATAAGAAACATTTAATCCAAACACAAACTCATACACTAAAATTAGTATCTCATTTTTATGAAAAGTGGATTTTAAGCCAAGACTGCTTAGAAGAGGCAAAGTAGAATATTACCTATGGTTAAAGGAATTGTTCAACAGAAAGAGATAATTATACATATATCACAAAAGAGGCACACCCTACTTAATAAAACAAATAATAGCAGACAGAAAAAAATCAGACAAACATCAATAAACTTTCAGCAGGAAACTCAGTTACCACTATCACAAACAGATTAGCTAGACCCCCCAAAAAAATCAACAAAGAAATACCAGAGTTTAATCAAACCCTCAGGCAAATTGATTTAATAGATATATACAGTGTTCCACCCAGCAACCACTGAATATGCATTCTACTTGGCCACCCATGGAACATTCTCCAAAACAGAAGACATACTGTCCAACTAAACTTGCATAAATAAATGCAAATAATGAAAATTTTGCCATGCATATTATCAGATCAAACCACAATGAAACTAAAGATGAATGGCAAAAGAGACCACAGGAATTATGAGAATGCATGAAAATTAAACACCACAATCTTGAATAACAAAGGGTTACAAAAGAAATTAAGGAAGAAACAAGACAGTTCCTAGAATTAAATGATAATGCTAGTACAACATACCAGAATTTACAGACACAAAATAATCCTAACATCAAAGTCCATATCCATGAATGCCACATAAGAAAAAAAAGCCCAAATAACCTAAAATTGTACCTCCAAGTCACAGACAGAAAAAAAATAAACCAAATCAGAGCCTCTATAAGAAAAAAAATCATAAAAATCATAGTAGAAGTCAGTGAAATGAATAATAAAAACAATGCAAAGAATCAATAAATCATGCTGTCTGTGGTGGCTCACACCTGTAATCCCAACACTCAGGAGACAGAGGCAAGAAGATTGCTATGAGTTTGAGGCTACCCTGAGCTACATAGTGAGCTCAGGGTCAACCTGAACTACAAAGTGAGATCCTGTCTCAAACAAACAAACAAACAACAAGAATCAACAAATCAAATAGCTGGTTCACTGAAAGAATAAAGAGAGCAAACCTTTTGCCAATCTTACATTTAAAAAAAGAGGGGCTGGTGTGGAGAAAAGACCCAAATCAATGTAATTAAATGAGAAAGGTGAAATCACAATGGATACCACTGAAATCTAGATTATTAATTCTCAAATTTTTAATTCACAAACCTGTGTGCCAATAACTTGGATAGCACAGAAGAATGGATAGGTTCCTGGATTCATATGAATTGTCAAAACTGAACTATGAAGACTTAAAAACCATAACAACTTGTGGCATATACTGGTACAAATTTCCCAATGTTATATGTGATTTTGAGATGTATATAAATTGTACCAATAAAGAATTCAATTAAAAAAAAACCATAACAAACAATGACTTTGAAGTAGTAGTTAAAAACCCTATAAACTAAGAAAGCCCAGGTCCTGCCTGAATGACTAACTGCCGAATTCCCTAAGAACTATGAGAAGATTTAATGCAAATAACTTTGCAAATTTTGTAAGGAAATCAAAAGGAAGTTAGAGCTCCCCAAATCTGTTCTGGAAGTTAGCATTATTGTGACTCCAAAACCAGACAAGAATCCAATAAAAAAATAAGAGAACAACAGGTTAATCTTTCTAATAAATATTGATGCAAAAATCCTTAACAAGGTGCTGACAGACATAATGAAACAGATCATCAAAAAGGTCATACACCATGAGCAAGCAGGCTTCATTCTAGGAATTCAAGGATAGTTTAACAAACCCAAATCAATAAATATAATATGACCACCCATACAGAAGCAATGACAAAAATCACATTATTATCTCCATAGAGGCAAAAAAATTCTTTGACAAATTCCAACAATCATTCATGATAAAAACATCAAAGTAGATAAAAGGCTGCTATCTCAATCTATGATGTCATTTTAGCAACTCAGTGCCATTAAATTAAATAAAGAGGAAATGAAAGTGTCTATAAAAGAACCTGAACAAGGATACTCATTATAAACCCTCCAAGTTAGTCCTCTGAACCCTAGTCAGAGCAGTCAGGCAAAAGAAAGAAAATTAAAATGATATGTGCAGGAAGATGTTGAAATATTATTTATGGATGACATGATTCTCTGCACATAAGACCCCGAATTTCCACCAAATGACTTCTAGAATTAATAACCATATTCAGCAATGTAGTAGAATACAAAAATCAACACACACAAAATCAATAGTGTTCCTGTACACTAATAATTAACTCAGTGAGAAAAAGTTGTGAAAATAATACCACTCATAATAGCAACAAGTGAAATTAAATACTTAGAATTTACCTACTCAAAAAGTAAAAGACCTCTACAATGAAAATTATATCACTCTGATAAAGGAGATTGAGGAGAACATCAGAAAATGGAAAATATCCCAAGTTTTTGGATAGCAGAACTAATATAATCAAAGTGGCTCTACTTTGAAAACTGATCTATAGATTTAACACCATCTCAATAAAAAATATCAACAACATTCTTCAAAGATCTAAAGAAAACATTAAAAAATTTATATGGAATCAGAAAAGATCCAGACTAGTAAAAGCAGCCCTGAGTAAGAAAGAGAAAGCAGGAAAACAAGAACCATAGATTTGAAATCTTACTACAAAGCTACAGCGACAAACACGGCATGACACGGGCATTAAAAAGAAAAACAAATATCAATGAACAACAGAAAACAACCTCAAGCACATCCAGCTGTTTGCCTTTGACAAAAAGAGCCTGAAACATATACTTTTTATCCAATAATTCTGGGAAATTGGACACCCCCATTCACAAGATTGAGTCTAGACCCATGCATCTCCCCATTTACCAAGCTAAACTCAAAATAGATCAAAGATATAAATGATAAAATAGAAGCACTTGATCTTCTGGAACAAAATAGGTAAAACTCTTGAAGACAGGTAGCAAGGACTTTCTGAAAAGAATCCCAGTAGCACAAGAAATAATACAGAGAATCAGCAAACTTATCATATTAAAAACTTTCTTCACAACAAATGAATCCACTGAGAGTCAAGCAACAATGTACAGAGAGGGAAAAAATTTCCAGCTATAATTTGGACAGTGGATTAACATCTAGAATATATAAAGAACATAAAAATGTACACCTCCCCAAATAAAAAAATCTCATTAAAAAATGGGCAACTGAAATGAACCCTCTCTCAGAAGTGCCAATTTAATTCACTCAACACATTAAACAATGTTCAGTATTACTACATAAATATAAATTCAAACAATACTGTGCTTATATATTACTGTAGAAAGAATGGCTATTGTGAAGAATCCAGGCAATAGCAAATTCTGGTGAAGCTGCAGGGGGGAAGGAACACTTCTACATTGTTGGTTGGGAATGAAAACTAGTACAACCACTATGGAAATCAGCACAGAAATTCCACAAAAACTAGAATTAGAACTTCCTTTCGACCCAGCTCTTGTCCTTCTAGCAAGAGTCATTATATGACACTTATACACGAATATTCACATTTGTAGCAGCACAATTCATAATAGCCTATATATCTATCAACAGACGAATGAATTAATTTGGTATTTATACCCAACAGAGTACTACTCTATCATAAATAAGAATAAAGTCGAGGCCTTCATAAGTAAATGGATATCATAACAGTAAGTGGACTAAATCAGGCACCCAACCTTAAATATCACATGGTTTCTCTTATATAAGAAACCCAAAATGTAAGAAGCAAAATGAAAGATAGATAATAGAAAGTAAGGAGATTTTTTTCAATTGGGACTATGGACCAGAGATGAAAGTAGGGAGAGGTAAGGGAGGTAACAAGCCTGAAACAATAAAGAATTCAAAGAGAACTGTGGAAACAGACCTTTTGCAAATTGGAGGAGCACCAACAGATGCAAGGGCCAGGGACAAAGGGGAGGAGTGGAGGACAAGGAAAGAATTAAGAGGTGTTTTATGCATGTGCCCACTCCCACGATATATGTAATCAGTATGAACTGCACACACATACAAATACAAACAAAAATAAGTGTTACAGTTTTATTTTTACTGAGTTTCTGCCATATTCTAGCATTTATGAAGGTTTATTCTTTAAAGGAGAAAAGTTAGGGTTTGGGACAAGCTCATTCTAAAGGATCAGGTTCTCTGCCATTCATTACAGCATAAAAGTACCAGTGGCAAAGCAAGCCCAAGCCTGTGGCTGTGTTCCAGTACAACTTTAGCAACACAGAAATCTGAATTTTATATATTCATATGTTTTATATTTTTCCACTATGTAAAAAGTAAAAAAACCATTTTTTATCTTGTAGTTCATACAAAAACAGGTGGCCCTCATGGCCTATGGGAGTATGCCAGTCACTGGGCCAACCAACACACTATATTTACTTCTTACTTCCTCCTAATATCTTAAACAAGCCTATCTGAATAATTCTAAGTCTTAAATGTCTTCCTAATTGTTAAATGAAACACTTTTAAAATCCTGTGACTTCTCTAACTTCCATTTTCTATATTGATGGGCATTGTTTTGTTTCTATGAAATTTTAACCTTTGTTTCCCTTTATAAACATCATGTTATCAAATGAGTTAGGCAATCAGTGAGGGTCA
Organism: Thryonomys swinderianus; assembly: GCA_004025085.1. Classification (NCBI taxonomy): domain Eukaryota; kingdom Metazoa; phylum Chordata; class Mammalia; order Rodentia; family Thryonomyidae; genus Thryonomys; species Thryonomys swinderianus. Next base: position 3,805 of record PVIC010026380.1, on the reverse strand, counting down.
GAGAGCTTACCAAATTAATCTGCAATGTTTTTTCCCAGTTTTTCTCATTATTCACTCCAGCATTATTGACCAAGATGTCCAATCTTCCAAAGTAGTCTACAACTTTTCTAAAAGTGCCTGATTTAAAAAAAAAAAAGACATCAGAGACACATTTTACTGCTCACAGAAGCATTTAAATACAACACTATGCCAAGTAATGGATTTTTATTTATCTTCCCTTAGAGTAAAAAGCATACACCTAAGCTGCAATTTAATTCTTTGTTTCTCAACATGGTATGTGTGGGGCAGCAACCTCATCAGCGTTATACAGGAAGTTGTTAAAAACAGAATATCACGCACACCATAAACCTACTGAATCAACATCTCACTTTACCTTTAGATGATCTATAGTCACATTAAAGATCTACATGCAGTCATTGAATGCAGTAAATTTTAGAACACTGAGCATCCTAAGGAAAAGCTGTTTGCACCAAACAACTCCTTGAAGTCAGTTTGTGGAGCCCGCATCTTCCCAGCTCCAGCTGGCTGGGAAGTAACTGGGCTACAGCATAGACTGTGACAAACATGTTTTATTAATAAGTCATTTCATGCTTATAGGTTATTATGTTAATGAAAGTTTTCTTATGCATTCATGTCCATTATGACTGTCTCAGGAAGATTTTGTATTCTCATAAAAGCCTACTTTTCATTCAGTTGATTCTATTAGATTAATGAAATTTTTGGTGTTTGCTGTTTTGTTATTACTACGTGTAACTCCTTTACATTACTAGTTTGCATTAAAACAGTGTTCAACTAAGGCAAAGTCTGTATTCTGAGGCCTCAGTATCACCAAATCCAGTGTTTAATGACATTCAAATCTCAAAAATCTTCTTCATCCAGTCAAAGTTAGGCCTCCCCACCTTAATGGTGAGAAACTCATTATCTCTCAAAGCAGTGTTTTATGTAGTTCTATTGATTTAAACTCTGAGGGCCTTGTATTGTTTGGCCTGGTCCTATTACTTCAGGGTATCGGTAACAATGTAGCTGTTATTCCTAAGGAGAGAAAAACATTCTCAGATCTCCTGGTTAGCATACGTACTCCTTTACACCAACAGAAACTTACTTTGATTGAAACAAATTTGTAGAATTATTGACCACCAAACACATTTGGAAAGGCCCTGACTGACCAGTTCCTAAATAGAAAATCTGTTGTGTGAGTTAGTTGCTGAAAGCTTTTTCAAGGCTTTCTAATATGTAGCCTTTTACATTCACTTTACTGGAATGACAAACAACAACAAAAAAATAAAAACTGTTTACTTTTGCATGGAATTTTAAAACTGTTTCTGAACATCTCAAATTAGTTCCAGAAAAGGACAGACATGGAATACTGTTTTCTTTCCCCTTCTATCCTAAATCGGTTCCATTCTTCATAACTGTACAAAAACTGTCCCATTTCATGGAAAATTAGATGGTTAGATATGTGTGTAATTTTTCTTTAATTTTCTTTCTTCAGTCTAGTCTCCAATACATTTCCTATGTCTTACCTTTACTGATGGATATCAGTTTTTTTCTGACATTTCACTGAACTTAAATAGCTTTTAGTTTAGGACCTATAGTACTTTGTATAGCTTATTTAAATGCTCTGCACTGCCATTTGTTAATTTATAAAATGAGTTGAGTGTAGACCATCTCAAAAGACCTATTCAAGCTCTGCTATTTTATAAATTCAGTGTGTCTACAGTTTTAAAACTTGTAGTCAACATGAAGTCCTAAAGTTGAAGGAATTAGGGATACGGTTTCCTTTGATGCTGATAACTGCCAGTGTGTGGATTTCTCACGACAGACATGTTTTTCAAGGTCACACATTATATGTCTGTGTTTCTTCCTTTAGCAATGTGTTCACAGTCAAAATATTTATTTTAAACTCTGCAAAGCAAAGCAGTTGAGGTTAAATAGCACATGTGAAACTATACAAATTGGGACAAAAACAGTTTTCAGATTATGTATAGTGTTCTCCGTTCCCTGAGCGCTGGGGTCTGACGTTACTCTCTTCTTGAACCGAAGCACCATGAGCAATCAACAGAGTTATCCCTTGGCAGTTGTCCTAGCCCTGTGTTTATAGAGCTGCTCTCTCCTGCTGCCTGTCATCGTGTTACAGGTTTTTACAGCATTTGTGGATTTCGATTACATAACTTTCTTTAAAACAATTTCCTTTAAGTATACTCTCTGCTGAAACAACCACTCCTTTTTACACTTCCAGAATGTCCCAAAATTTTTGAAAGAAATTCACACTTCAGTGCTTCCTCCAGAGGAGCGCGAGAGCAACATTTATGGAATTTATCTGGCTCCCAGCCTAACAATGTGCCTATCAATTTATTCAATCTCTTTGAATAAAACTATGAAATGCAAACATTTTTTTTCTACTTTCCCTAGGAAAATAATTTTTTTCATGGAAGTCTCTCGGGCCTTCTATACGAACAGCTGTATTCTGTCCACACCAATGCTGTGCTGCCCTTTATATTTCACAAGTAGATGATCTATTTTAGGGAGCACAGAGAAACAGGAAAGCACTGAGGAAAGGCTGACAGAGACTTTTCTCCTGCCATTCTCACAATGTGCTGTTATTATTATTTTAACATAGCATTTCAAAGGGGGAAAACCAGAGAAGGCTAAAAGCCTCTAGGATGTCGGTGACCATGTCCTTGAATGTGCATTCTAATGCGTTCTATAGACAAACATGACCACATTTGATTATCACTAAACTCCGTCTTCCAACTTTCGGAGAGAAGTTGTTTGTCACAGCGCTCCCGCCAATGTTAACTTCGAAGGCCCGCCAGCAACTGTAATCATTTAATAATTGCTGTAGCAGCAGCATCTTTGAGTACACAAAGGGGTTTTGATTATACTGTGCGCTGCCAAGTGACTGAAATAAAAGGATCTCTCCGGCGCTCCTGTCTCTCCGCGGTTTCATGACCGCTGGTTGTCAGTGGGCAGGAACAGCCCAGGCGGTCTCGGAGCGCGGGGCGGCTGCCCTCCCGCAGCCCGCCGGCTGGCGCTGTGCCCCGGCCGGCTCTCGCCAGGGATGCCGTCAGGTCGTTGCTTGTTCGGGGTGCGTAGAAGCTGAAGGATCGTTCTCCCCGTCTTACCTCTCAGTTGTTCCTGGTCGGCCACATCACACTGGATGAACAGAGTCTTGTCGGGATCAAACTGCGCATCCAGCGCAGCTTTGCACTTGACGCCTGCCTCCAGGTTCCAGTCCACCAGCGCCACCTGCAAGGGCGGGGGCGGGTCAGACACGGACGAACAGGACCGGGACCGACGCTCGCCGCCGGGACCTGAAGTTCGGGGAGTTTCGGTTCCGCCGCAGTCCGTCCCAGGCTCGAGGCGGCAGCTTTTGGGAGTGACCGGCCGGCAGGCTGCGCGCCCCTGTTCCTCCCCGGAGCCCCGGGCGGCGGGGCGCCGGGCGCCGATAGGTCCAGCGGCCGGCCCCGCGCTTACCTTGGCGCCCTTGTGCAGCAGCTCTTCCGCGAAGGCCCTGCCTATGCCCTGCGCGGCGCCGGTCACCAGCGCCACTTTGCCGTTCACGTGCATGCTGGCCGGCGGTGTGCACGCTCCGGCTCCGCGCCGCAGCTGCTTTTATGGCCCCCTGCGCGCCGCCCGCCCGCCCGCAGCCGGCCGGGCGCTCCGCTGCCAGTGGGCGGGGAGGAGGCTGTCAGGCAGCGTCCGGAACCCAGGACGGCGACACCTGCCCCCGGGACTCCACGGCCCGGCGGCGCGATCTTTGCCTTCCAGACTGGCCTCAGGCAGCCAGTGCCGAGCGAGACCT